>OY726517.1:153242981-153428262 GCA_963383655.1 Bathymodiolus septemdierum
AACACTCGAGGTGAGCACGCTAACCATCACCACGATCTACAACACTCGAGGCGAGCACGCTATCCATCACCACGATCTACAACACTCGAGGCGAGCACGCTATCCATCACCACGATCTACAACACTCGAGGCGAGCACGCTATCATCACCATCCTCGAGGAGACACGCTCCATTACCACATCACACACTCCGAGGCGAGCACGCTATCCATCACCACGATCTACAAACACTCGAGGCGAGCACGCTATCCATTACCATGATCTACAACACTCGAGGCGAGCACGCTATCCATTACCACGATCTACAACACTCGAGGCGAGCACGCTATCATTACCACGATCTACAACACTCGAGGCGAGCACGCTATCCATCACCACGATCTACAACACTCGAGGCGAGCACGCTATCCATTACCACGATCTACAACACTCGAGGCGAGCACGCTATCCATCCACCACGATCTACAACACTCGAGGCGAGCACGCTATCCATCACCACGATCTACAACACTCGAGGCGAGCACGCTATCCATTACCACGATCTACAACACTCGAGGCGAGCACGCTATCCCATTACCACGATCTACAACACTCGAGGCGAGCACGCTATCCATCACCACGATCTACAACACTCGAGGCGAGCACGCTATCCATCACCACGATCTACAACACTCGAGGCGAGCACGCTATCCATCACCACGATCTACAACACTCGAGGCGAGCACGCTATCCATCACCACGATCTACAACACTCGAGGCGAGCACGCTATCCATTACCACGATCTACAACACTCGAGGCGAGCACGCTATCCATCACCACGATCTACAACACTCGAGGCGAGCACGCTAACCATTACCACGATCTACAACACTCGAGGCGAGCACGCTATCCATCACCACGATCTACAACACTCGAGGCGAGCACGCTAACCATTACCACGATCTACAACACTCGAGGCGAGCACGCTATCCATCACCACGATCTACAACACCGAGGCGAGCACGCTATCCATCACCACGATCTACAACACTCGAGGCGAGCACGCTATCCATTACCACGATCTACAACACTCGAGGCGAGCACGCTATCCATCACCACGATCTACAACACTCGAGGCGAGCACGCTATCCATCACCACGATCTACAACACTCGAGGCGAGGACGCTATCCATTACCACGATCTACAACACTCGAGGCGAGCACGCTATCCGTCACCACGATCTACAACACTCGAGGCGAGCACGCTATCCATCACCACGATCTACAACACTCGAGGCGAGCACGCTATCCATCACCACGATCTACAACACTCGAGGCGAGCACGCTATCCATCACCACGATCTACAACACTCGAGGCGAGCACGCTATCCATCACCACGATCTACAACACTCGAGGCGAGCACGCTATCCATTACCACGATCTACAACACTCGAGGCGAGCACGCTAACCATTACCACGATCTACAACACTCGAGGCGAGCACGCTAACCATTACCACGATCTACAACACTCGAGGCGAGCACGCTATCCATTACCACGATCTACAACACTCGAGGCGAGCACGCTATCCATCACCACGATCTACAACACTCGAGGCGAGCACGCTATCCATCACCACGATCTACAACACTCGAGGCGAGCACGCTATCCATTACCACGATCTACAACACTCGAGGCGAGGCACGCTATCCATCACCACGATCTACAACACTCGAGGCGAGGCACGCTATCCATCACCACGATCTACAACACTCGAGGCGAGCACGCTATCCATTACCACGATCTACAACACTCGAGGCGAGCACGCTATCCATCACCACGATCTACAACACTCGAGGCGAGGACGCTATCCATTACCACGATCTACAACACTCGAGGCGAGCACGCTATCCATTACCACGATCTACAACACTCGAGGCGAGCACGCTATCCATTACCACGATCTACAACACTCGAGGCGAGCACGCTATCCATTACCACGATCTACAACACTCGAGGCGAGCACGCTATCCATTACCACGATCTACAACACTCGAGGCGAGCACGATATCCATCACCATGATCTACAACACTCGAGGCGAGCACGCTATCCATTACCACGATCTACAACACTCGAGGCGAGCACGCTATCCATCACCACGATCTACAACACTCGAGGCGAGCACGCTATCCATCACCACGATCTACAACACTCGAGGCGAGCACGCTATCCATCACCACGATCTACAACACTCGAGGCGAGGACGCTATCCATTACCACGATCTACAACACTCGAGGCGAGCACGCTATCCATTACCACGATCTACAACACTCGAGGCGAGACGCTATCCATCACCACGATCTACAACACTCGAGGCGAGCACGCTATCCATCACCACGATCTACAACACTCGAGGCGAGCACGCTAACCATTACCACGATCTACAACACTCGAGGCGAGCACGCTATCCATCACCACGATCTACAACACTCGAGGCGAGCACGCTATCCATCACCACGATCTACAACACTCGAGGCGAGCACGCTATCCATTACCACGATCTACAACACTCGAGGCGAGCACGCTATCCATCACCACGATCTACAACACTCGAGGCGAGCACGCTATCCATCACCACGATCTACAACACTCGAGGCGAGGACGCTATCCATTACCACGATCTACAACACTCGAGGCGAGCACGCTATCCGTCACCACGATCTACAACACTCGAGGCGAGCACGCTATCCATCACCACGATCTACAACACTCGAGGCGAGCACGCTATCCATCACCACGATCTACAACACTCGAGGCGAGCACGCTATCCATCACCACGATCTACAACACTCGAGGCGAGGACGCTATCCATTACCACGATCTACAACACTCGAGGCGAGCACGCTATCCATTACCACGATCTACAACACTCGAGGCGAGGACGCTATCCATCACCACGATCTACAACACTCGAGGCGAGCACGCTATCCATCACCACGATCTACAACACTCGAGGCGAGCACGCTAACCATTACCACGATCTACAACACTCGAGGCGAGCACGCTATCCATCACCACGATCTACAACACTCGAGGCGAGCACGCTATCCATCACCACGATCTACAACACTCGAGGCGAGCACGCTATCCATTACCACGATCTACAACACTCGAGGCGAGCACGCTATCCATCACCACGATCTACAACACTCGAGGCGAGCACGCTATCCATCACCACGATCTACAACACTCGAGGCGAGGACGCTATCCATTACCACGATCTACAACACTCGAGGCGAGCACGCTATCCGTCACCACGATCTACAACACTCGAGGCGAGCACGCTATCCATCACCACGATCTACAACACTCGAGGCGAGCACGCTATCCCATCACCACGATCTACAACACTCGAGGCGAGCACGCTATCCATCACCACGATCTACAACACTCGAGGCGAGCACGCTATCCATCACCACGATCTACAACACTCGAGGCGAGCACGCTATCCATTACCACGATCTACAACACTCGAGGCGAGCACGCTAACCATTACCACGATCTACAACACTCGAGGCGAGCACGCTAACCATTACCACGATCTACAACACTCGAGGCGAGCACGCTATCCATTACCACGATCTACACACTCGAGGCGAGCACGCTATCCATCACCACGATCTACAACACTCGAGGCGAGCACGCTATCCATCACCACGATCTACAACACTCGAGGCGAGCACGCTAACCATTACCACGATCTACAACACTCGAGGCGAGCACGCTATCCATCACCACGATCTACAACACTCGAGGCGAGCACGCTATCCATCACCACGATCTACAACACTCGAGGCGAGGACGCTATCCATTACCACGATCTACAACACTCGAGGCGAGCACGCTATCCATCACCACGATCTACAACACTCGAGGCGAGCACGCTATCCATCACCACGATCTACAACACTCGAGGCGAGCACGCTATCCATCACCACGATCTACAACACTCGAGGCGAGCACGCTATCCATCACCACGATCTACAACACTCGAGGCGAGCACGCTATCCATCACCACGATCTACAACACTCGAGGCGAGCACGCTATCCATTACCACGATCTACAACACTCGAGGCGAGCACGCTAACCATTACCACGATCTGCAACACTCGAGGCGAGCACGCTAACCATTACCACGATCTACAACACTCGAGGCGAGGACGCTATCCATCACCACGATCTACAACACTCGAGGCGAGCACGCTATCCATCACCACGATCTACAACACTCGAGGCGAGCACGCTATCCATTACCACGATCTACAACACTCGAGGCGAGCACGCTATCCATTACCACGATCTACAACACTCGAGGCGAGCACGCTATCCATCACCACGATCTACAACACTCGAGGCGAGCACGCTATCCATTACCACGATCTACAACACTCGAGGCGAGCTCGCTATCCATCACCACGATCTACAACACTCGAGGCGAGCACGCTATCCATCACCACGATCTACAACACTCGAGGCGAGCACGCTATCCATTACCACGATCTACAACACTCGAGGCGAGCACGCTATCCATTACCACGATCTACAACACTCGAGGCGAGCACGCTATCCATCACCACGATCTACAACACTCGAGGCGAGCACGCTATCCATTACCACGATCTACAACACTCGAGGCGAGCACGCTATCCATTACCACGATCTACAACACTCGAGGCGAGCACGCTAACCATTACCACGATCTACAACACTCGAGGCGAGCACGCTATCCATTACCACGATCTACAACACTCGAGGCGAGCAAGCTATCCATTACCACGATCTACAACACTCGAGGCGAGCACGCTATCCATCACCACGATCTACAACACTCGAGGCGAGCACGCTATCCATCACCACGATCTACAACACTCGAGGCGAGCACGCTATCCATCACCACGATCTACAACACTCGAGGCGAGCACGCTATCCATTACCACGATCTACAACACTCGAGGCGAGCACGATATCCATCACCACGATCTACAACACTCGAGGCGAGCACGCTATCCATTACCATGATCTACAACACTCGAGGCGAGCACGCTATCCATTACCACGATCTACAACACTCGAGGCGAGCACGCTATCCATTACCACGATCTACAACACTCGAGGCGAGCACGCTATCCATCACCACGATCTACAACACTCGAGGCGAGCACGCTATCCATTACCACGATCTACAACACTCGAGGCGAGCACGCTATCCATTACCACGATCTACAACACTCGAGGCGAGCACGCTAACCATTACCACGATCTACAACACTCGAGGCGAGCACGCTATCCATTACCACGATCTACAACACTCGAGGCGAGCAAGCTATCCATTACCACGATCTACAACACTCGAGGCGAGCACGCTATCCATCACCACGATCTACAACACTCGAGGCGAGCACGCTATCCATCACCACGATCTACAACACTCGAGGCGAGCACGCTATCCATCACCACGATCTACAACACTCGAGGCGAGCACGCTATCCATTACCACGATCTACAACACTCGAGGCGAGCACGATATCCATCACCACGATCTACAACACTCGAGGCGAGCACGCTATCCATTACCATGATCTACAACACTCGAGGCGAGCACGCTATCCATTACCACGATCTACAACACTCGAGGCGAGCACGCTATCCATTACCACGATCTACAACACTCGAGGCGAGCACGCTATCCATTACCACGATCTACAACACTCGAGGCGAGCACGCTATCCATTACCACGATCTACAACACTCGAGGCGAGCACGCTATCCATCACCACGATCTACAACACTCGAGGCGAGCACGCTATCCATTACCACGATCTACAACACTCGAGGCGAGCACGCTATCCATTACCACGATCTACAACACTCGAGGCGAGCACGCTAACCATTACCACGATCTACAACACTCGAGGCGAGCACGCTATCCATTACCACGATCTACAACACTCGAGGCGAGCACGCTAACCATTACCACGATCTACAACACTCGAGGCGAGCACGCTATCCATCACCACGATCTACAACACTCGAGGCGAGCACGCTATCCATTACCACGATCTACAACACTCGAGGCGAGCACCCTATCCATCACCACGATCTACAACACTCGAGGCGAGCACGCTATCCATCACCACGATCTACAACACTCGAGGCGAGCACGCTAACCATCACCACGATCTACAACACTCGAGGCGAGCACGCTATCCATCACCACGATCTACAACACTCGAGGCGAGCACGCTATCCATCACCACGATCTACAACACTCGAGGCGAGCACGCTATCCATCACCACGATCTACAACACTCGAGGCGAGCACGCTATCCATCACCACGATCTACAACACTCGAGGCGAGCACGCTATCCATCACCACGATCTACAACACTCGAGGCGAGCACGCTATCCATCACCACGATCTACAACACTCGAGGCGAGCACGCTAACCATTACCACGATCTACAACACTCGAGGCGAGCACGCTATCCATCACCACGATCTACAACACTCGAGGCGAGCACGCTATCCATCACCACGATCTACAACACTCGAGGCGAGCACGCTATCCATCATCACGATCTACAACACTCGAGGCGAGCACGCTATCCATCACCACGATCTACAACACTCGAGGCGAGCACGCTATCCATCACCACGATCTACAACACTCGAGGCGAGGACGCTATCCATCACCACGATCTGCAACACTCGAGGCGAGCACGCTATCCATCACCACGATCTACAACACTCGAGCGAGCACGCTATCCATTACCACGATCTACAACACTCGAGGCGAGCACACTATCCATCACCACGATCTACAACACTCGAGGCGAGCACGCTATCCATTACCACGATCTACAACACTCGAGGCGAGCACGCTATCCATCACCACGATCTACAACACTCGAGGCGAGCACGCTATCCATCACCACGATCTACAACACTCGAGGCGAGGACGCTATCCATCACCACGATCTACAACACTCGAGGCGAGCACGCTATCCATCACCTCGATCTACAACACTCGAGGCGAGCACGCTATCCATCACCACGATCTACAACACTCGAGGCGAGCACGCTAACCATCACCACGATCTACAACACTCGAGGCGAGCACGCTATCCATCACCATGATCTACAACACTCGAGGCGAGCACGCTATCCATTACCACGATCTACAACACTCGAGGCGAGCACGCTATCCATCACCACGATCTACAACACTCGAGGCGAGCACGCTAATCCATCACCACGATCTACAACACTCGAGGCGAGCACGCTATCCATTACCACGATCTACAACACTCGAGGCGAGCACGCTAACCATCACCACGATCTACAACACTCGAGGCGAGCACGCTATCCATTACCACGATCTACAACACTCGAGGCGAGCACGCTATCCATCACCACGATCTACAACACTCGAGGCGAGCACGCTATCCATCACCACGATCTACAACACTCGAGGCGAGCACGCTATCCATTACCATGATCTACAACACTCGAGGCGAGCACGCTATCCATTACCACGATCTACAACACTCGAGGCGAGCACGCTATCCATCACCACGATCTACAACACTCGAGGCGAGCACGCTATCCATTACCACGATCTACAACACTCGAGGCGAGCACGCTATCCATTACCACGATCTACAACACTCGAGGCGAGCACGCTAACCATTACCCCGATCTACAACACTCGAGGCGAGCACGCTATCCATTACCACGAACTACAACACTCGAGGCGAGCACGCTAACCATTACCACGATCTACAACACTCGAGGCGAGCACGCTATCCATCACCACGATCTACAACACTCGAGGCGAGCACGCTATCCATTACCACGATCTACAACACTCGAGGCGAGCACGCTATCCATCACCACGATCTACAACACTCGAGGCGAGCACGCTAACCATCACCACGATCTACAACACTCGAGGCGAGCACGCTATCCATCACCACGATCTACAACACTCGAGGCGAGCACGCTATCCATCACCACGATCTACAACACTCGAGGCGAGCACGCTATCCATCACCACGATCTACAACACTCGAGGCGAGCACGCTATCCATCACCACGATCTACAACACTCGAGGCGAGCACGCTATCCATCACCACGATCTACAACACTCGAGGCGAGCACGCTATCCATTACCACGATCTACAACACTCGAGGCGAGCACGCTATCCATTACCACGATCTACAACACTCGAGGCGAGGACGCTATCCATTACCACGATCTACAACACTCGAGGCGAGCACGCTATCCATTACCACGATCTACAACACTCGAGGCGAGCACGCTATCCATTACCACGATCTACAACACTCGAGGCGAGCACGCTATCCATTACCACGATCTACAACACTCGAGGCGAGCACGCTAACCATTACCACGATCTACAACACTCGAGGCGAGCACGCTATCCATTACCACGATCTACAACACTCGAGGCGAGGACGCTATCCATCACCACGATCTACAACACTCGAGGCGAGCACGCTATCCATCACCACGATCTATAACACTCGAGGCGAGCACGCTATCCATTACCACGATCTACAACACTCGAGGCGAGCACGCTATCCATTACCACGATCTACAACACTCGAGGCGAGCACGCTAACCATTACCACGATCTACAACACTCGAGGCGAGCACGCTATCCATTACCACGATCTACAACACTCGAGGCGAGCACGCTATCCATCACCACGATCTACAACACTCGAGGCGAGCACGCTATCCATCACCACGATCTACAACACTCGAGGCGAGCACGCTATCCATTACCACGATCTACAACACTCGAGGCGAGCACGCTATCCATTACCACGATCTACAACACTCGAGGCGAGCACGCTATCCATCACCACGATCTACAACACTCGAGGCGAGCACGCTATCCATTACCACGATCTACAACACTCGAGGCGAGCACGCTATCCATTACCACGATCTACAACACTCGAGGCGAGCACGCTATCCATTACCACGATCTACAACACTCGAGGCGAGCACGCTATCCATCACCACGATCTACAACACTCGAGGCGAGCACGCTATCCATTACCACGATCTACAACACTCGAGGCGAGCACGCTATCCATCACCACGATCTACAACACTCGAGGCGAGCACGCTATCCATCACCACGATCTACAACACTCGAGGCGAGGACGCTATCCATCACCACGATCTACAACACTCGAGGCGAGCACGCTATCCATCACCACGATCTACAACACTCGAGGCGAGCACGCTATCCATCACCACGATCTACAACACTCGAGGCGAGCACGCTAACCATCACCACGATCTACAACACTCGAGGCGAGCACGCTATCCATCACCATGATCTACAACACTCGAGGCGAGCACGCTATCCATCACCATGATCTACAACACTCGAGGCGAGCACGCTATCCATTACCATGATCTACAACACTCGAGGCGAGCACGCTATCCATTACCACGATCTACAACACTCGAGGCGAGTACGCTAACCATCACCACGATCTACAACACTCGAGGCGAGCACGCTATCCATTACCACGATCTACAACACTCGAGGCGAGCACGCTATCCATCACCATGATCTACAACACTCGAGGCGAGTACGCTATCCATCACCATGATCTACAACACTCGAGGCGAGCACGCTATCCATTACCACGATCTACAACACTCGAGGCGAGCACGCTATCCATTACCACGATCTACAACACTCGAGGCGAGGACGCTATCCATTACCACGATCTACAACACTCGAGGCGAGCACGCTATCCATTACCACGATCTACAACACTCGAGGCGAGCACGCTATCCATTACCACGATCTACAACACTCGAGGCGAGCACGCTATCCATTACCACGTTCTACAACACTCGAGGCGAGCACACTAACCATTACCACGATCTACAACACTCGAGGCGAGCACGCTAACCATTACCACGATCTACAACACTCGAGGCGAGGACGCTATCCTTCACCACGATCTACAACACTCGAGGCGAGCACGCTATCCATCACCACGATCTACAACACTCGAGGCGAGCACGCTATCCATTACCACGATCTACCACACTCGAGGCGAGCACGCTATCCATTACCACGATCTACAACACTCGAGGCGAGCACGCTAACCATTACCACGATCTACAACACTCGAGGCGAGCACGCTATCCATTACCACGATCTACAACACTCGAGGCGAGCACGCTATCCATCACCACGATCTACAACACTCGAGGCGAGCACGCTATCCATCACCACGATCTACAACACTCGAGGCGAGCACGCTATCCATTACCACGATCTACAACACTCGAGGCGAGCACGCTATCCATTACCACGATCTACAACACTCGAGGCGAGCACGCTATCCATCACCACGATCTACAACACTCGAGGCGAGCACGCTATCCATTACCACGATCTACAACACTCGAGGCGAGCACGCTATCCATTACCACGATCTACAACACTCGAGGCGAGCAAGCTAACCATTACCACGATCTACAACACTCGAGGCGAGCACGCTATCCATTACCACGATCTACAACACTCGAGGCGAGCACGCTATCCATCACCACGATCTACAACACTCGAGGCGAGCACGCTATCCATCACCACGATCTACAACACTCGAGGCGAGCACGCTATCCATCACCACGATCTACAACACTCGAGGCGAGCACGCTATCCATCACCACGATCTACAACACTCGAGGCGAGCACGCTATCCATCACCACGATCTACAACACTCGAGGCGAGCACGCTATCCATCACCACGATCTACAACACTCGAGGCGAGCACGCTATCCATCACCACGATCTACAACACTCGAGGCGAGCACGCTATCCATCACCACGATCTACAACACTCGAGGCGAGCACGCTATCCATCACCACGATCTACAACACTCGAGGCGAGCACGCTATCCATTACCACGATCTACAACACTCGAGGCGAGCACGCTAACCATTACCACGATCTACAACACTCGAGGCGAGCACGCTAACCATTACCACGATCTACAACACTCGAGGCGAGGACGCTATCCATCACCACGATCTACAACACTCGAGGCGAGCACGCTATCCATCACCACGATCTACAACACTCGAGGCGAGCACGCTATCCATTACCACGGTCTACAACACTCGAGGCGAGCACGCTATCCATTACCACGATCTACAACACTCGAGGCGAGCACGCTAACCATTACCACGATCTACAACACTCGAGGCGAGCACGCTATCCATTACCACGATCTACAACACTCGAGGCGAGCACGCTATCCATTACCACGATCTACAACACTCGAGGCGAGCACGCTAACCATTACCACGATCTACAACACTCGAGGCGAGCACGCTATCCATTACCACGATCTACAACACTCGAGGCGAGCACGCTATCCATCACCACGATCTACAACACTCGAGGCGAGCACGCTATCCATCACCACGATCTACAACACTCGAGGCGAGCACGCTATCCATAACCACGATCTACAACACTCGAGGCGAGCACGCTATCCATCACCACGATCTACAACACTCGAGGCGAGCACGCTATCCATCACCACGATCTACAACACTCGATGCGAGCACGCTATCCATCACCACAATCTACAACACTCGAGGCGAGCACGCTATCCATTACCACGATCTACCACACTCGAGGCGAGCACGCTATCCATTACCACGATCTACAACACTCGAGGCGAGCACGCTAACCATTACCACGATCTACAACACTCGAGGCGAGCACGCTATCCATTACCACGATCTACAACACTCGAGGCGAGCACGCTATCCATCACCACGATCTACAACACTCGAGGCGAGCACGCTATCCATCACCACGATCTACAACACTCGAGGCGAGCACGCTATCCATTACCACGATCTACAACACTCGAGGCGAGCACGCTATCCATTACCACGATCTACAACACTCGAGGCGAGCACGCTATCCATCACCACGATCTACAACACTCGAGGCGAGCACGCTATCCATTACCACGATCTACAACACTCGAGGCGAGCACGCTATCCATTACCACGATCTACAACACTCGAGGCGAGCAAGCTAACCATTACCACGATCTACAACACTCGAGGCGAGCACGCTATCCATTACCACGATCTACAACACTCGAGGCGAGCACGCTATCCATCACCACGATCTACAACACTCGAGGCGAGCACGCTATCCATCACCACGATCTACAACACTCGAGGCGAGCACGCTATCCATAACCACGATCTACAACACTCGAGGCGAGCACGCTATCCATCACCACGATCTACAACACTCGAGGCGAGCACGCTATCCATCACCACGATCTACAACACTCGAGGCGAGCACGCTATCCATCACCACGATCTACAACACTCGAGGCGAGCACGCTATCCATCACCACGATCTACAACACTCGAGGCGAGCACGCTATCCATCACCACGATCTACAACACTCGAGGCGAGCACGCTATCCATCACCACGATCTACAACACTCGAGGCGAGCACGCTATCCATTACCACGATCTACAACACTCGAGGCGAGCACGCTAACCATTACCACGATCTACAACACTCGAGGCGAGCACGCTAACCATTACCACGATCTACAACACTCGAGGCGAGGACGCTATCCATCACCACGATCTACAACACTCGAGGCGAGCACGCTATCCATCACCACGATCTACAACACTCGAGGCGAGCACGCTATCCATTACCACGGTCTACAACACTCGAGGCGAGCACGCTATCCATTACCACGATCTACAACACTCGAGGCGAGCACGCTAACCATTACCACGATCTACAACACTCGAGGCGAGCACGCTATCCATTACCACGATCTACAACACTCGAGGCGAGCACGCTATCCATTACCACGATCTACAACACTCGAGGCGAGCACGCTAACCATTACCACGATCTACAACACTCGAGGCGAGCACGCTATCCATTACCACGATCTACAACACTCGAGGCGAGCACGCTATCCATCACCACGATCTACAACACTCGAGGCGAGCACGCTATCCATCACCACGATCTACAACACTCGAGGCGAGCACGCTATCCATAACCACGATCTACAACACTCGAGGCGAGCACGCTATCCATCACCACGATCTACAACACTCGAGGCGAGCACGCTATCCATCACCACGATCTACAACACTTGAGGCGAGGACGCTATCCATTACCACGATCTACAACACTCGAGGCGAGCACGCTATCCATCACCACGATCTACAACACTCGAGGCGAGCACGCTATCCATCACCACGATCTACAACACTCGAGGCGAGCACGCTATCCATCACCACGATCTACAACACTCGAGGCGAGCACGCTATCCATCACCACGATCTACAACACTCGAGGCGAGCACGCTATCCATCACCACGATCTACAACACTCGAGGCGAGCACGCTATCCATTACCACGATCTACAACACTCGAGGCGAGCACGCTAACCATTACCACGATCTACAACACTCGAGGCGAGCACGCTAACCATTACCACGATCTACAACACTCGAGGCGAGGACGCTATCCATCACCACGATCTACAACACTCGAGGCGAGCACGCTATCCATCACCACGATCTACAACACTCGAGGCGAGCACGCTATCCATTACCACGGTCTACAACACTCGAGGCGAGCACGCTATCCATTACCACGATCTACAACACTCGAGGCGAGCACGCTAACCATTACCACGATCTACAACACTCGAGGCGAGCACGCTATCCATTACCACGATCTACAACACTCGAGGCGAGCACGCTATCCATCACCACGATCTACAACACTCGAGGCGAGCACGCTATCCATCACCACGATCTACAACACTCGAGGCGAGCACGCAATCCATTAACACGATCTACAACACTCGAGGCGAGCACGCTATCCATAACCACGATCTACAACACTCGAGGCGAGCACGCTATCCATCACCACGATCTACAACACTCGAGGCGAGCACGCTATCCATTACCACGATCTACAACACTCGAGGCGAGCACGCTATCCATTACCACGATCTACAACACTCGAGGCGAGCACGCTAACCATTACCACGATCTACAACACTCGAGGCGAGCACGCTATCCATTACCACGATCTACAACACTCGAGGCGAGCACGCTAACCATTACCACGATCTACAACACTCGAGGTGAGGACGCTATCCATCACCACGATCTACAACACTCGAGGCGAGCACGCTATCCATCACCACGATCTACAACACTCGAGGCGAGCACGCTATCCATTACCACGGTCTACAACACTCGAGGCGAGCACGCTATCCATTACCACGATCTACAACACTCGAGGCGAGCACGCTAACCATTACCACGATCTACAACACTCGAGGCGAGCACGCTATCCATTACCACGATCTACAACACTCGAGGCGAGCACGCTATCCATCACCACGATCTACAACACTCGAGGCGAGCACGCTATCCATCACCACGATCTACAACACTCGAGGCGAGCACGCTATCCATTACCACGATCTACAACACTCGAAGCGAGCACGCTATCCATTACCACGATCTACAACACTCGAGGCGAGCACGCTATCCATCACCACGATCTACAACACTCGAGGCGAGCACGCTATCCATTACCACGATCTACAACACTCGAGGCGAGCACGCTATCCATTACCACGATCTACAACACTCGAGGCGAGCACGCTAACCATTACCACGATCTACAACACTCGAGGCGAGCACGCTATCCATTACCACGATCTACAACACTCGAGGCGAGCACGCTATCCATCACCACGATCTACAACACTCGAGGCGAGCACGCTATCCATCACCACGATCTACAACACTCGAGGCGAGCACGCTATCCATTACCACGATCTACAACACTCGAGGCGAGCACGCTATCCATCACCACGATCTACAACACTCGAGGCGAGCACGCTATCCATCACCACGATCTACAACACTCGAGGCGAGGACGCTATCCATTACCACGATCTACAACACTCGAGGCGAGCACGCTATCCATCACCACGATCTACAACACTCGAGGCGAGCACGCTATCCATCACCACGATCTACAACACTCGAGGCGAGCACGCTATCCATCACCACGATCTACAACACTCGAGGCGAGCACGCTATCCATCACCACGATCTACAACACTCGAGGCGAGGACGCTATCCATCACCACGATCTACAACACTCGAGGCGAGGACGCTATCCACTACCACGATCTACAACACTCGAGGCGAGCACGCTATCCATTACCACGATCTACAACACTCGAGGCGAGCACGCTATCCATCACCACGATCTACAACACTCGAGGCGAGCACGCTATCCATTACCACGATCTACAACACTCGAGGCGAGCACGCTATCCATCACCATGATCTACAACACTCGAGGCGAGCACGCTATCCATCACCACGATCTACAACACTCGAGGCGAGCACGCTATCCATTACCACGATCTACAACACTCGAGGCGAGCACGCTAACCATCACCACGATCTACAACACTCGAGGCGAGCACGCTATCCATTACCACGATCTACAACACTCGAGGCGAGCACGCTATCCATCACCATGATCTACAACACTCGAGGCGAGCACGCTAACCATCACCACGATCTACAACACTCGAGGCGAGCACGCTATCCATCACCATGATCTACAACACTCGAGGCGAGCACGCTATCCATCACGCCACTAATGCTGTTCCCAAAGTTTGACATTTCATATAAATGCAAAATATATATAATTTGAGAATTTCGTAGTGACATTACTTCAAATTTAACTTACAGATCCCATATTCATTGTTGTCATCCTTTGTATGGTATTCACCGAAGTCAATCACGTCTTTCGTCTCCCTGTCATCTGGCCAATTGTTTTCAGCCATATCTTAAATTAACCAAAGTAAAATTTATATATGTTATACATTTCATTTTGTCGTTTTACAATATAGAATTATTCAATTATGCACCGCTTGTTAAGAGTGTCGCAATGTCGCACCGTAAACACCAAAGGCAATTATGTTGGATTAATTTAACACTCGTGCGAACATAATACGCAAAACATTAAGTCGGTTATTACAAATTTTTACATCTTGGAAAGTGATGTATAATGATCATAATGCACTGATTTGAAAATAAACAATAACATAATTTGATATATATTGTTGTTGTTAGAATAGAATCACAATGATTATAATAAGGGTAATAACAAAATTACCGAACTCCGAACAATCTGCCAAAGGGAAAATAAAAACGCATAAGTATATAAACAGACAAAATCAGTCAACAACCGGCAAACTGAAACCCGTAATGACCCTGAATTGATACAGGCATTTCTAAATAAATTGTGGGTTGAATCAGATTTTAAAGCGCCAAACATCCCGCTTTCATTACGGCTCAAATGTTCTGGTTGTCACTATAACAGTATTTATAACAATACTGGAACAAAATAGGTAAAATAATCTTTTACAGAAAGAAAAATACAACGATATCAAGGCATGCATAATGCACAGACACTGTGTCAATAATGACACACATACAACAGAAACGGTGTCAATAATTACACACGTACAGCAGACACGGCATCAATAATGACACACGTACATCAAACACGGCATCAATAATGACACACGTACAACAAACACGGCATCAATAATGACACACGTACAACAGACACGGAATCAATAATGACACACGTACAACAGACATGGCATCAATAATGACACACGTACAACAAACACGGCATCAATAATGACACACGTACAACAGTCACGGCATCAATAATGACACACGTACAACAGACACGGCATCAATAATGACACACGTACAACAGACACGGCATCAATAATGACACACGTACAGCAGACACGGCATCAATAATGACACACGTACAACAGACACGGCATCAATAATGACACACGTACAGCAGACACGGAATTAATACTGACACACGTACAACAGACACGGCATCAATACTGACACAGATATAGCACACACTGTGCCAATAGAGACCACGTACAACAGACACTATGTCAATAATGACACACGTACAAAAGACACGGCGTCAATAATGACACACGTACAGCAGACACGGAATCAATACTGACACACGTACAACAGACACGGCATCAATACTGACACAGATATAACAGACACTGTGCCAATAGAGACCATGTACAACAGACTCTATATCAATAATGACACACGTACAACAGACACGGCGTCAATAATGACACACGTACAACAGACACGGAATCAATACTGACACACGTACAACAGACACGGCATCAATACTGACACAGATATAACAGACACTGTGTCAAAAATGACACATGCACAACAGGCACTGTGTCAATAATGACACACGTACAACAGACACGGCATCAATAATGACACACGTACAACAGACATGGCATCAATAATGACACACGTACAACAGACAAGGCATCAATAATGACACACGTACAACAGACACGGCATCAATAATGACACAAGTACAACAGACACATCAATAATGACACACGTACAACATACATGGCATCAATAATGACACACGTACAACAGACACGGCATCAATAATGACACACGTACAACAGACACGGCATCAATAATGACACACGTACAACAGACACGACATCAATAATGACACACATACAACATACATGGCATCAATAATGACACACGTACAACAGACATGGCATCAATAATGACACACGTACAACAGACACGGCATCAATAATGACACACGTACAACAGACACGGCATCAATAATGACACACGTACAACAGACACGGCATCAATAATGACACACGTACAACAGACACGGAATCAATAATGACACACGTACAACAGACACGACATCAATAATGACACACGTACAACAGACACGGCATCAATAATGACACACATACAACAGACACGGAATCAATACTGACACAGATATAGCAGACACTGTGTCAAAAATGACACATGTACAACATGCACTGTGTCAATAATGATACACGTACAGCAGACACTGTGTCAATAATGACACACGTACAACAGACATGGCATCAATAATGACACACGTACAACAGACATGGCATCAATAATGACACATGTACAACAGACACGGCATCAATAATGACACAAGTACAACATACATGACATCAATAATGACACACGTACAACAGACATGGCATCAATAATGACACATGTACAACAGACACGGCATCAATAATGTATCAGGTATAACAAACACTGTGCCAATAGTGACACACGCACAACAGACACTATGTCAATAGTGACACATGTACAGCAGACATGGCAACAATAATGACACACGTACAGCAGACACGGCGTCAATAATGACACACGTACAGCAGTCATGGCATCAATAATGACACACGCAGAACAGACACGGCATCAATAATGACACACGTAGAACAGAAACATCATCACTAATAGTACACGTACAACAGTCATGGGATCAATAATGACACACGTATGTCATACACGGCATCAATAATGAAACATACAATAGACACGGCAACAATAATGACACACGTACAGCAGACATGACATCAATAATGACACATATACATCAAACACGGCGTCAATAATGACACACGCACAACAGACATCATCAAAAATAACAAACGTACAACAGAGACATGGCATCAATAATGACACACGTACAACAGACACGGCATCAATAATGACACACGTACAACAGACACGGCATCAATAATGACACACGTACAGAAGACACGGCATCAATAATGACACACATACAACAGACACGGCGTCAATAATGACACACGTACAATAGACACGGCATCAATAATGATACATGTACAGAGACATGGCATCAATAATGACACACGTACAACAGACACGGCATCAATAATGACACACACAACAGACACGGCGTCAATAATGGCACACGTACAGCAGACACTGAAACAATAATGACACACATATATCAAGGCCAAAAGTAATAATGACACACGTATGTCATACACGGCGTCAATAATGACACACGCACAACAGACACCATCAATAATGACACACGTACAACAGACATCATCAATAATGACACACGTACAGCAGATATGGCATCAATAATGACACACACACAACAGACACGGCGTCAATAATGACACACGTACAGCAGACATGGCATCAATAATGACACACATACATCAAACACGGCGTCAATAATGACACACGCACAACAGACACCATCAATAATGACACACGTACAACAGAACACGGCATCAATAATGACACACGTACAGCAGACACGGAATCAATAAAGAAACAGGTACAACAGACACGGAATCAATAATGACACACGTACAACAGACACGGAATCAATAATGACACACGTACAAGAGAAATATCATCAATAATGACACACGTACAAGAGAAATATCATCAATAATGACACACGTACAAGAGAAATATCATCAATAACAACAGACACGGAAACAATAATGACACACGTATGTCTTACACAGCATCAATAATGAAACATACAATATACACGGCATCAATAATGATACACAAAACAGACACGAAAACAATAATGACACACGTATGTCTTACACAACATCAATAATGACACACGTACAAAACACACGGTATCACTAATGACACACGTATGTCATACACGGCATCAATAATGAAACATACAACAGACACGGCAACAATAATGACAAACGTACAACAGATACGGCATCAATAATGACACACGTACAAGAGAACACGGCATCAATAATGACACACATACATCAAACACGGCGTCAATAATGACACACATACATCAAACACGGCGTCAATAATGACACACGCACAACAGACACCATCAATAATGACACACGTACAACAGACACGGAATCAATAATGAAATACGTACAAGAGAAATATCATCAATAATGACACACGTACAAGAGAAATATCATCAATAACAACAGACACGGAAACAATAATGACACACGTATGTCTTACACAGCATCAATAATGAAACATACAATATACATGGCATCAATAATGATACATACAACAGACACGAAAACAATAATGACACACGTATGTCTTACACAACATCAATAATGACACACGTACAAAACACACGATATCACTAATGACACACGTATGTCATACACGGCATCAATAATGAAACATACAACAGACACGGCAACAATAATGACAAACGTACAACAGATACGGCATCAATAATGACACACGTACAACAGAACACGGCATCAATAATAACACACATACATCAAACACGGCGTCAATAATGACACAAATACATGAAACACGGCGTCAATAATGACACACGCACAACAGACACCATCAATAATGACACACGTACAACAGAGCACTGCATCAATAATGACACACGTACAACAGATACGGCATCAATAATGACACACGTACAACAGTCACGGCATCAATAATGACACACGTACAACAGACACGGCATCAATAATGACACACGTACAACAGTCACGGCATCAATAATGACACACGTACAACAGACACGGCATCAATAATGACACACGTACAACAGACACGGCATCAATAATGACACACGTACAGCAGACACGGCATCAATAATGACACACGTACAGCAGACACGGAATCAATACTGACACACGTACAACAGACACGGCAACAATACTGACACAGACATAACACACACTGTGCCCATAGAGACCACGTACAACAGACACTATGTCAATAATGACACACGTACAACAGACACGGCGTCAATAATGACACACGTACAACAGACACGGAATCAATACTGACACACGTACAACAGACACGGCATCAATACTGACACAGATATAACAGACACTGTGCCAATAGAGACCATGTACAACAGACTCTATGTCAATAATGACACACGTACAACAGACACGGCGTCAATAATGACACACGTACAACAGACACGGAATTAATACTGACACACGTACAACAGACACGACATCAATACTGACACAGATATAACAGACACTGTGTCAAAAATGACACATGCACAACAGGCACTGTCTCAATAATGGTACAGCAGACACTGTGTCAATAATGACACACGTACAACAGACACGGCATCAATAATGACACACGTACAACAGACATGGCATCAATAATGACACACGTACAACAGACACGGCATCAATAATGACACACGTACAACAGACACGGCATCAATAATGACACAAGTACAACAGACACATCAATAATGACACACGTACAACAGACATGGCATCAATAATGACACACGTACAACAGACACGGCATCAATAATGACACACGTACAACAGACACGGCATCAATAATGACACACGTACAACAGACACGGCATCAATAATGACACACGTACAACAGACACGGAATCAATAATGACACACGTACAACAGACACGACATCAATAATGACACACGTACAACAGACACGGCATCAATAATGACACACATACAACAGACACGGCATCAATACTGACACAGATATAGCAGACACTGTGGCAAAATAACACATGTACAAAAGGCACTGTGTCAATAATGATACACGTACAGCAGACACTGTGTCAATAATGACACACGTACAACAGACATGGCATCAATAATGACACACGTACAACAGACATGGCATCAATAATGACACATGTACAACAGACACGGCATCAATAATGACACAAGTACAACAGACATGGCATCAATAATGACACATGTACAACAGACACGGCATCAATAATGTAACAGGTATAACAAACACTGTGCCAATAGTGACACACGCACAACAGACACTATGTCAATAGTGACACATGTACAGCAGACATGGCAACAATAATGACACACGTACAGCAGACACGGCGTCAATAATGACACACGTACAGCAGTCATGGCATCAATAATGACACACGCAGAACAGACACGGCATCAATAATGACACACGTAGAACAGAAACATCATCACTAATAGTACACGTACAACAGTCATGGGATCAATAATGACACACGTATGTCATACACGGCATCAATAATGAAACATACAATAGACGCGGCAACAATAATGACACACGTACAGCAGACATGGCATCAATAATGACACATATGCATCAAACACGGCGTCAATAATGACACACGCACAACAGACATCATCAAAAATAACAAACGTACAACAGAGACATGGCATCAATAATGACACACGTACAACAGACACGGCATCAATAATGACACACGTACAACAGACACGGCATCAATAATGACACACGTACAGAAGACACGGCATCAATAATGACACACATACAACAGACACGGCGTCAATAATGACACACGTACAATAGACACGGCATCAATAATGATACATGTACAGAGACATGGCATCAATAATGACACACGTACAACAGACACGGCATCAATAATGACACACACAACAGACACGGCGTCAATAATGACACACGTACAGCAGACACTGAAACAATAATGACACACATATATCAAGGATAAAAGTAATAATGACACACGTATGTCATACACGGCGTCAATAATGACACACGCACAACAGACACCATCAATAATGACACACGTACAACAGACATCATCAATAATGACACACGTACAGCAGATATGGCATCAATAATGACACACACACAACAGACACGGCGTCAATAATGACACACGTACAGCAGACATGGCATCAATAATGACACACATACATCAAACACGGCGTCAATATTGACACACGCACAACAGACACCATCAATAATGGCACACGTACAACAGAACACGGCATCAATAATCACACACGTACAGCAGACACGGAATCAATAAAGACACACGTACAACAGACACGGAATCAATAATGACACACGTACAACAGACACGGAATCAATAATGACACACGTACAAGAGAAATATCATCAATAATGACACACGTACAAGAGAAATATCATCAATAACAACAGACACGGAAACAATAATGACACACGTATGTCTTACACAGCATCAATAATGAAACATACAATATACACGGCATCAATAATGATACACAAAACAGACACGAAAACAATAATGACACACGTACAAAACACACGGTATCACTAATGATACACGTATGTCATACACGGCATCAATAATGAAACATACAACAGACACGGGAACAATAATGACAAACGTACAACAGATACGGCATCAAAAATGACACACGTACAAGAGAACACGGCATCAATAATGACACACATACATCAAACACGGCGTCAATAATGACACACGCACAACAGACACCATCAATAATGACACACGTACAGCAGACACGGAATCAATAATGACACACGTACAACAGACACGGAATCAATAATGAAACACGTACAAGAGAAATATCATCAATAATGACACACGTACAAGAGAAATATCATCAATAACAACAGACACGGAAACAATAATGACACACGTATGTCTTACACAGCATCAATAATGAAACATACAATATACATGGCATCAATAATGATACATACAACAGACACGAAAACAATAATGACACACGTATGTCTTACACAACATCAATAATGACACACGTACAAAACACACGATATCACTAATGACACACGTATGTCATACACGGCATCAATAATGAAACATACAACAGACACGGCAACAATAATGACAAACGTACAACAGATACTGCATCAATAATGACACACGTACAACAGAACACGCATCAATAATGACACACATACATCAAACACGGCGTCAATAATGACACACATACATCAAACACGGCGTCAATAATGGCACACGCACAACAGACACCATCAATAATGACACACGTACAACAGAACACTGCATCAATAATGACACACGTACAACAGATACGGCATCAATAATGACACACGTACAACAGTCACGGCATCAATAATGACAAACGTACAACAGACAAGGCATCAATAATGACACACGTACAACAGACACGGCATCAATACTGACACACGTACAACAGACACGGCATCAATAATGACAAACGTACATCAAACACGGCATCAATAATGACACACGTACAACAGACACGGCATCAATAATGACACACGTACAACAGACACGGCATCAATAATGACACACGTACAACAGACACGGCATCAATAATGACACACATACAACAGACACGGCATCAATACTGACATAGATATAGCATACACTGTGTCAAAAATGACACATGTACAACAGGCACTGTGTCAATAATGATACACGTACAGCAGACACTGTGTCAATAATGACACACGTACAACAGACATGGCATCAATAATGACACACGTACAACAGACATGGCATCAATAATGACACATGTACAACAGACACGGCATCAATAATGACACAAGTACAACATACATGGCATCAATAATGACACATGTACAACAGACACGGCATCAATAATGTAACAGGTATAACAAACACTGTGCCAATAGTGACACACGCACAACAGACACTATGTCAATAGTGACACATGTACAGCAGACATGGCAACAATAATGACAAACGTACAACAGATACTGCATCAATAATGACACACGTACAACAGAACACGCATCAATAATGACACACATACATCAAACACGGCGTCAATAATGACACACATACATCAAACACGGCGTCAATAATGGCACACGCACAACAGACACCATCAATAATGACACACGTACAACAGAACACTGCATCAATAATGACACACGTACAACAGATACGGCATCAATAATGACACACGTACAACAGTCACGGCATCAATAATGACAAACGTACAACAGACAAGGCATCAATAATGACACACGTACAACAGACACGGCATCAATAATCATACACGTACAACAGACACGGCATCAATAATGACACACGTACAACAGACACGGCATCAATAATGACACACGTACAATAGACACGGAATCAATAATGACACACGTACAACAGACACGACATCAATAATGACACACGTACAACAGACACGGCATCAACAATGACACACATACAACAGACACGGCATCAATACTGACATAGATATAGCATACACTGTGTCAAAAATGACACATGTACAACAGGCACTGTGTCAATAATGATACACGTACAGCAGACACTGTGTCAATAATGACACACGTACAACAGACATGGCATCAATAATGACACACGTACAACAGACATGGCATCAATAATGACACATGTACAACAGACACGGCATCAATAATGACACAAGTACAACATACATGGCATCAATAATGACACATGTACAACAGACACGGCATCAATAATGTAACAGGTATAACAAACACTGTGCCAATAGTGACACACGCACAACAGACACTATGTCAATAGTGACACATGTACAGCAGACATGGCAACAATAATGACACACGTACAGCAGACACGGCGTCAATAATGACACACGTAGAACAGAAACATCATCACTAATAGTACACGTACAACAGTCATGGGATCAATAATGACATACTTATGTCATACACGGCATCAATAATGAAACATACAATAGACACGGCAACAATAATGACACACGTACAGCAGACATGGCATCAATAATGACACATATACATCAAACACGGCGTCAATAATGACACACGCACAACAGACACGGCAGCAATAATGACACACGTACAGAAGACACGGCATCAATAATGACACACATACAACAGACACGGCGTCAATAATGACACACGTACAATAGACACGGCATCAATAATGATACATGTACAGAGACATGGCATCAATAATGACACACGTACAACAGACACGGCATCAATAATGACACACACAACAGACACGGCGTCAATAATGACACACGTACAGCAGACACTGAAACAATAATGACACACATATATCAAGGCCAAAAGTAATAATGACACACGTATGTCATACACGGCGTCAATAATGACACACGCACAACAGACACCATCAATAATGACACACGTACAGCAGACATGGCATCAATAATGACACACATACATCAAACACGGCGTCAATAATGACACACGCACAACAGACACCATCAATAATGACACACGTACAACAGAACACGGCATCAATAATGACACACGTACAGGAGACATCGAATCAATAAAGACACACGTACAACAGACACGGAATCAATAATGACACACGTACAACAGACACGGAATGAATAATGACACACGTACAAGAGAAATATCATCAATAATGACACACGTACAAGAGAAATATCATCAATAACAACAGACACGGAAACAATAATGACACACGTATGTCTTACACAGCATCAATAATGAAACATACAATATACACGGCATCAATAATGATACACAAAACAGACACGAAAACAATAATGACACACGTATGTCTTACACAACATCAATAATGACACACGTACAAAACACACGGTATCACTAATGACACACGTATGTCATACACGGCATCAATAATGAAACATACAACAGACACGGCAACAATAATGACAAACGTACAACAGATACGGCATCAATAATGACACACGTACAAGAGAACACGGCATCAATAATGACACACATACATCAAACACGGCGTCAATAATGACACACATACATCAAACACGGCGTCAATAATGACACACGCACAACAGACACCATCAATAATGACACACGTACAGCAGACACGGAATCAATAATGACACACGTACAACAGACACGGAATCAATAATGAAACACGTACAAGAGAAATATCATCAATAATGACACACGTACAAGAGAAATATCATCAATAACAACAGACACGGAAACAATAATGACACACGTATGTCTTACACAGCATCAATAATGAAACATACAATATACATGGCATCAATAATGATACATACAACAGACACGAAAACAATAATGACACACGCATGTCTTACACAACATCAATAATGACACACGTACAAAACACACGATATCACTAATGACACACGTATGTCATACACGGCATCAATAATGAAACATACAACAGACACGGCAACAATAATGACAAACGTACAACAGATACGGCATCAATAATGACACACGTACAACAGAACACGGCATCAATAATGACAAACATACATCAAACACGGCGTCAATAATGACACACATACATGAAACACGGCGTCAATAATGACACACGCACAACAGACACCATCAATAATGACACACGTACAACAGAACACTGCATCAATAATGACACACGTACAACAGATACGGCATCAATAATGCATGAAACACGGCGTCAATAATGACACACGCACAACAGACACCATCAATAATGACACACGTACAACAGAACACTGCATCAATAATGACACACGTACAACAGATACGGCATCAATAATGACACACGTACAACAGTCACGGCATCAATAATGACACACGTACAATAGACACGGCATCAATAATGACACACGTACAACAGACACGGCATCAATACTGACACACGTACAACAGACACGGCATCAATAATGACACACGTACATCAAACACGGCATCAATAATGACACACGTACAACAGACACGGCATCAATAATGACACATACAACAGACACGGAATCAATAATGACACACGTACAACAAACACGGCATCAATAATGACACACGTACAACAGATACGGCATCAATAATGACACACGTACAACAGTCACGGAATCAATAATGACACACGTACAAGAGACACGGCATCAATAATGACACACGTACAACAGACACGGCATCAATACTGACACACTTACAACAGACACGGCATCAATAATGACACACGTACATCAAACACGGCATCAATAATGACACACGTACAACAGACACGGCATCAAAAATGACACACGTACAACAGATACGGTATCAATAATGACACATGTACAACAGTCACGGCTTCAATAATGACACACGTACAACAGACACGGAATCAATAATGACACACGTAGAAAAGACACGGAATCAATAATGACACACGTACAACAGACACGGAATCAATAATGACACACGTACAACAGACACGGAATCAATAATGACACACGTACAACAGTCACGGCATCAATAATGACACACGTACAACAGACACGGAATCAATAATGACACACGTACAACAGACACGGAATCAATAATGACACACGTACAACAGACACGGCGTTAATAATGACACACGTACAACAGACACGGAATCAATAATGACACACGTACAACAGATATGGCATCAATAATGACACACGTACAACAGACACGGCATCAATAATGACACACATACATCAAACACGGTGTCAATAATGACACACGTACAACAGATGCCATCAATAATGACACACGCACAACAGAACACGACATCAATGATGACACACGTACTACAGACACGGCATCAATAATGATACACGTACAATAGACACGGCATCAATAATGACACACGTACAACAGACACGACATCAATAATGACACACATACATCAAACACGGCGTCAATAATGACACATATACATCAAACACGGCGTCAATAATGACACATGCACAACAGACATGGCATCAATAATGACACACGTACAACAGAACACGGCATCAAAAATGACACACGTACAACAGACACGGCATCAATAATGACACACGTACAGCAGACACGGCATCAATAATGACACACGTACAACAGAAAAATCATCAATAATGATACATACAACAGACAGGGCTTCAATAATGATACACGCACAACAGAACACGGCATCAATGATGACACACGTACAACAGACACGGCATCAATAATGATACACGTACAACAGACACTGCATCAATAATGACACACGTACAGCAGACACGATATCAATAATGACACACATACATCAAACACGGCGTCAATAATGACACATATACATCAAACACGGCGTCAATAACGACACATGCACAACAGATCACGGCATCAATAATGACACACGTACAACAGAACACGGCATCAATAATGATACACGTACAACAGACACAGCATCTATAATGACACACGTACAGCAGAAACGGCATCAATAATGACACACGTACAACAGAACACGGCATCAATAATGATACACGTACAACAGACACGGCATCAATAATGACAAGCGTACAACAGACACGGAATCAATAATGACACACATACATCAAACATGGCATCAATTATGACACATATACATCAAACACGGCGACAATAATGACACACGTACAACAGACACGGCATCAATAATGACACACGTACAACAGAACACGGCATCAATAATGACACACGTACAACAGACACGGCATCAATAATGACACACGTACAACAGACACGGAATCAATAATGACACACATACAACAGACATGGCATCAATAATAACACACGTACAACAGAAATATCATCAAAAATGACACATGTACAGCAGACACCGCATCAATAATGACACATATCCATCAAACACGGCGACAATAATGACAGAGGCACAACAGAAACCATCAATAACGACACACGTACAACAGAACACGGCATCAATAATGACACACGTACAACAGACACGGCATCAATAATGACACACGTACAACAGAAATATCATCAATAATGACACATGTACAGCAGACACGGCATCAATAATGACACAGGTACAACAGAAATATCATCAATAATGACACACGTACAGCAGACACCGCATCAATAATAACACACGTGCAACAGAACACGGCATCAATAATGACACACGTACAGCAGACACCGCATCAATAATGACACACATACAGCAGACACGGCATCAATAATGACACACGTACAACAGAAATATCATCAATAATGACACACGTACAACAGAAATATTATCAATAATGACACACGTACAACAGAAATATCATCAATAATGATACATACAACAGACACGGAAACAATAATGACACACGTATGTCTTACACAACATCAATAATGCCACACGTACAACAGACATGGCATCAATAATGACTCACGTACAACAGACACGGCATCAATAATGACACACATACATCAAACACGGCGACTATAATGACACACGTACAACAGACACGGCATCAATAATGACACATGTACAACAGACACGGCATCAATAATGACACACGTACAACAGACATGGCATCAATAATGACACACGTACAACAGACACGGCATCAATAATGACACACGTACAACAGATACGGCATCAATGATGACACATGTACAACAGACACGGCATCAATAATGACACACTTACAACAGACATGGCATCAAAAATGACACACGTACAACAGAAATGGCATCAATAATGACACACGTATAACAGACACGGCATCAATAATGACACACGTACAACAGACACGGCATCAATAATGACACACGTACAGCAGACACGGCATTAATAATGACACACGTACATCAAACACGGCATCAATTATGACACACATACATCAAACACGGCGACAATAATGACACAGGCACAACAGACACCATCAATAATGACACACGTACAACAGAACACGGCATCAATAATGACACACGTACAGCAGACACGGCATCAATAATGACACACGTACAACAGATATATCATCAATAATGCCACACGTATGTATTACACAGCATCAACAATGAAACATACAATAGACAGGGCATCAATAATGATACACGCACAACAGAACACGGCATCAATGATGCCACACGTACAACAGACACGGCATCAATAATGACACACGTACAACAGACACGGCATCAATAATGACACGTACAGCAGACACGATATCAATAATGACACACATACATCAAACACGGCGTCAATAATGACACATATACATCAAACACGGCGTCAATAATGACACATGCACAAGAGACACGGCATCAATAATGACACACGTACAACAGACACGGCATTAATAATGACACATGCACAACAGACACGGCATGAATAATGACACACGTACAACAGAACACGCATCAATAATGACACACGTACAACAGACACGGCATCAATAATGACACACGTACAACAGACACGGCATCAATAATGACACACGTACAACAGACACGGCATCAATAATGACACACGTACAACAGACACGCATCAATAATGACACACGCACAACAGAACACGGCATCAATAATGACACACGTACAACAGACAATGTGTCAATAATGACACACGTACAACAGAAACAACGTACAACAGAAATATCATCAACAGAAGCAATAATGACACACGTATGTCATACACGGCATCAATAATGAAACATACAATAGACACGCAACAATAATGACACACGTACAACAGAAATATCGTCAATAATGATAAATACAACAGACACGGAAACAATAATGACACACGGAAATCTGACACAACATCAATAATGACACACGTACAGGAGACACCGCATCAATAATGACACACGTACAGCAGACACGGCATCAATAATGACACACATACAACAGAAATATCATCAATAATGACACACGTACAACAGAAATATTATCAATAATAACACACGTACAACAGAAATATCATCAATAATGATACATACAACAGACACGGAAACAATAATGACTCACGTATTTCTTACACAACATCAATAATGCCACACGTACAACAGACACGGCATCAATAATGACACACATACATCAAACACGGCTTCAATTATGACACACATACATCAAACACGGCGACAATAATGACACACGTACAACAGACACGGCTTCAATAATGACACACGTACAACAGACACGGTATCAATAGTGACACACTTACAACAGACACGGCATCAATAATGACACACGTACAACAGACATGGCATCAATAATGACACATGTACAACAGACACGGCATCAATAATGACACACGTACAACAGACATGGCATCAATAATGACACACGTACAACAGATACGGCATCAATGATGACACATGTACAACAGACACGGCATCAATAATGACACACGTACAACAGACATGGCATCAAAAATGACACACGTACAACAGAAATGGCATCAATAATGACACACGTACAACAGACACGGCATCAATAATGACACACGTACAACAGACACGGCATCAATAATGACACACGTACAGCAGACACGGCATTAATAATGACACACGTACATCAAACACGGCATCAATTATGACACACATACATCAAACACGGCGACAATAATGACACAGGCACAACAGACACCATCAATAATGAAACACGTACAACAGAACACGGCATCAATAATGACACACGTACAGCAAACACGGCATCAATAATGACACACGTACAACAGAAATATCATCAATAATGACACACGTATGTCTTACACAGCATCAACAATGAAACATACAATAGACAGGGCATCAATAATGATACACGCACAACAGAACACGGCATCAATGATGACACACGTACAACAGACACGGCATCAATAATGATACACGTACAACAGACACGGCATCAATAATGACACGTACAGCAGACACGATATCAATAATGACACACATACATCAAACACGGCGTCAATAATGACACATATACATCAAACACGGCGTCAATAATGACACATGCACAAGAGATACGGCATCAATAATGACACACGTACAACAGACACGGCATTAATAATGACACATGCACAACAGACACGGCATCAATAATGACACACGTACAACAGAACACGCATCAATAATGACACACGTACAACAGACACGGCATCAATAATGGCACATGTACATCAGGCACTGTGTCAATAATGACACACGTACAACAGACACTGTGTCAATAATGACACACGCACAACAGAACACGGCATCAATAATGACACACGTACAACAGACACGGCATCAATAATGACACACGTACAGCAGACACGGAATCAATAATGACACAAGTACAACAGAACACGGCATCAATAATGACACACGTTCAACAGACAATGTGTCAATAATGACACACGTACAACAGACACTGTGTCAATAATGACACACACACAACAGAAACAACGTACAACAGAAATATCATCAACAGAAGCAATAATGACACACGTATGTCATACACGGCATCAATAATGAAACATACAATAGACACGGCAACAATAATGACACACGTACAACAAAAATATCGTCAATAATTATAAATACAACAGACACGGAAACAATAATGACACACGTAAGTCTTACACAACATCAATAATGACACACGTATAACAGACACTGTGTCAATAATGGCACATGTACATCAGGCACTGTGTCAATAATGACACACGTACAACAGACACTGTGTCAATAATGACACACGTACAACAGACATTGTGTCAATAATGACACACGTACAACAGACACTCTGTCAATAATGACACACGTACAACAGACACAGCATCAATAATGGCACAGGTATAGCACACACTGTGTCAATAATGACACATGTACAAGAGACACTGCGTCAATAATGACACACGTACAACAGACACTGTGTCAATAATGACACACGGACAATAGACACTGCGTCAATAATGACACACGTACAGCAGACACTACGTCAATAATGACATACGTACAACAGACACGGCATCAATAATGACACAGGTATAGCATACACTGTGTAGATAATGACACATGTACAAGAGACACTGCGTCAATAATGACACACGTACAACAGACACGGCATCAATAATGACACACGTACAACAGACACGGCATCAATACTGACACACGTACATCAGACACTGTGTCAATAATGACACAAATACAACAGACACTGTGTCAATAATGACACACGTACAGCAGACACTGTGTCAATAATGGCACACGTACAACAAACACGGCATCAATAATGGCACAGGTATAACATACACTGTGTCAATAATGACACATATACAAGAGACACTGCGTCAATAATGACACACGTACAACAGACACTGTGTCAATAAAGACACACGTACAACAGACACGGCGCCAATAATGACACACATATATCAAGGCCAGAAGTAATAATGACACACGTATGTCATACACGGCATCAATAATGAAACATACAATAGAAACGGCAACAATAATGACACACGTACAGCAGACATGGCATCAATAATGACACACATACATCAAACATGGCGTCAATAGTGACACACGCACAACAGACACCATCAGTAATGACACATGTACAACAGACACGGCATCAATAATGACACACGTACACTGTGTCAATAATGACACAGGAATAACATACACTGTGTCAATAATGACACCTGTACAAGAGACACTGCGTCAATAATGACACACTTACAATAGACAATGTGTCAATAATGACACACGTACAACGGACACTGTGTCAATAATGACACAGGTACAGCAGACACTGTGTCAATAATGACACACGTACAACAGACACGGCATCAATAATGGCACAGGTATAACATACACTGTGTCAATAATGACACACGTACAAGAGACACTGCGTCAATAATGACACACGTACAACAGACACTGTATCAATAATGACACACGCACAACAGACACGGCGTCAATAATGACAAATACAATATACACGGAAACAATAATGACACACATATATCAAGGCCAGAAGTAATAATGACACACGTATGTCATACACGGCATCAATAATGACACATGCAATAGACATCATCAATAATGACACACGTACAGCAGATATGGGATCAATAATGACACATGTACATCAGACACTGTGTCAATAATGACACACGCACAACAGACACCATCAATAATGAAACATACAATAGACACGGCAATAATAATGAAACATACAATAGACACGGCATCAATAATGAAGCATACAATAGACACGGCAACAATAATGACACACGTACAGCAGATATGGCATCAATAATGATACATACAACAGACACGGAAACAATAATGACACACGTACAGCAGAAATATCATCAATAATGATATATACAACAGACAAGGAAACAATAATGACACACGTATGTCATAAACGGCATCAATAATGCCACACGTACAACAGACATGGCATCAATAATGACACACATACAACAGAAATATCATTAATAATGATACATACAACAGACACGGAAACAATAATGACACACGTATGTCATATACGGCATCAATAATGACTCACGTACAACAGACACGGCATCAATAATGACACACATACAACAGAAATATCATCAATAATGATACATACAACAGACACGGAAACAATAATGACACACGTATGTCATACACGGCATCAATAATGAAACATACAATAGACATGGCATCAATAATGACACACATACATCAAACACGGCGTCAATAATGACACACGTACAACAGACATCATCAGTAATGACACATACAACAGACGCGGAAACAATAATGATACACGTACAGCAGACATGGCATCAATAATGACATATGTACATCAAACACGGCGTCAATAATGACACGCGTAGCAGACATCATCAATAATGACACAATTACAGCAGACACGGTATCAATAATGACACACGTACAACAGAAATATCATCAATAATGACACACGTACAACAGACACGGTATCAATAATGACACACGTACAACAGAAATATCATCAATAATGACACACGTACAACAGAAATATCATCAATAATGACAAACGTACAACAGACACGGTATCAATAATGACACACGTACAACAGAAATATCATCAATAATGATACATACAACAGACACGGAAACAATAATGACACACGTATGTCTTACACAGCATCCATAATGACACACGTACAACAGACACGGTATCAATAATGACACACGTACAACAGACACGACATCACTAATAGTACACGTACAACAGACACGGCATCAATAATGATACACGTGCAACAGAACACGGAATCAATAATGACACACGTACAACAGACACGGCATCAATAATGACACACGTACAGCAGACACGAATCAATAATGACACACGTACAACATACACCATCAATAATGACACACGTACAACAGACACGGCATCAATAATGACACACGTACAACAGACACGGCATCAATAATGACACACGTACAGCAGACACGGCATCAATAATGACACACGTACAACATACACCATCAATAATGACACACGTACAACAGACACGGCATCAATAATGACACACGTACAACAGACACGGCATCAATAATGACACACGTACAGCAGACACGAATCAATAATGACACACGTACAACATACACCATCAATAATGACACACGTACAACAGACACGGCATCAATAATGACACACGTACAACAGACACGGCATCAATAATGACACACGTACAACTGACACGGCATCAATAATGACACACGCAGAACAGACACGGCATCAATAATGACACACGCAGAACAGACACGGCATCAATAATGACTCATGTGCAACAGACCACGGCATCAATAATGACACATGTAGAACAGTCATGACATCAATATTGACACACGTACAACAGATATGGCATCAATAATGACACACGTACAACAGACACGGCATCAATAATGACACACGTACAACAGACACGGCATCAATAATGACACATGTACAACAAACACGGCGTCAATAATGACACACGTACAGCAGACACGACATCAATAATGACACACGTACAACAAACACGGCATCAATAATGACACACGTACAACAGACACGGCATCAATAATGACACACGTACAACAGACACGACATCAATAATGACACACGTACAACAAACACGGCATCAATAATGACACACGTACAACAGACACGGCATCAATAATGACACACGTACAACAAACACGGCATCAATAATGACACACGTACAACAGACACGGCATCAATAATGACACATGTACAACAAACACGGCATCAATAATTAAGTGTACTTTTTACAGATGTAGGTGCTCCACTGCTCGAACAGGTTAGGTATCATTTACCTGTGATTGGTTTACTACACCATTCCAGTAAACCATCGACATCTTACAAAAGGAGAATATTTCTTTACGACAAGGGTGATTTTGACTCGCATAGACAACAACTTACAGATGTTGACTGGGAGACTTTGTTTGGACATAACGACGTAGACACAATTGTAGACATTATAACAAACACGATTTTAAATATAGCAGATAATACTATTCCTAACAGATTTATAACGGTACAGAAAGATAGCCGACCATGGATTACTACAAGTATCAAGAAATTCATACGTAGGAAAAATCGAATCCATAAAAAAGCAAAACATACAAATTCTATAAACCATTGGGAAAAAGTATCATATAACCAGGAACAAATGCAATAATTTGATAAAAATGGCAAAGCATGATTATTTTTCTACAATATCCGAAAAAATTATAGCAGAATCATCTGGTAGTAAAAATTGGTGGAATCTTGTTAAAAGACTACTTGGTTCAAGTAAAAATCGTTCAATACCCCCCTTACAAACAGACGATGACTTAATATGTGACAATTTTGCAAAATGTGAGTTAATTAACGACTTTTTCAGTGAACAATCAAACCTGGACGACTCTAATTCGACAATTCCGGAACCTATTGATCCACTCTATGACAAACTGACACAACTACACATTACAGAAACTGACATAGAAGATGTTTTACAATTACTCGACACTACAAAAGCAACTGGACCAGATTTAATAAACCCACGACTTATAAGAGAAGGGGCTTCCATTTTGAAACTTCCATTGTGTCTGTTATTTAACTTGTCTTTGTCAACTTGTAGATTCCCGACACAGTGGAAGCTGGCAAATGTCACTCCAGTCTTTAAGAAAGATAATCCGAGTAAGGTAAATAACTACAGACCTATTTCTCTAATTAGTGTCTTGGGCAAGGTAATGGAAAGATGTATTATAAACATGTCTATAATTTTTTACTCAAAAATAGTATTATTACCCCACACCAATCAGGGTTCACTCCTGGTGACTCTGCAATTAACCAACTTCTAAGTCTCACAAACGAATTCGGAAAAGCTTTAGACGAAGGAAAAGAAATACGCGTAGTTTTTTGTGATATAAGTAAAGCTTTTGACAGGGTTTGGCATAAGGGTTTACTTAATAAATTAGAAAATATTGGGATACAAGGGTCTTTATTGTTATGGATAAAAAATTATCTTACAGACAGAAAACAACGAGTGGTTATAGAAAGCGCACATTCTAAATGGCGCACTATCAAAGCCGGGGTTCCCCAGGGATCTATTTTAGGGCCTCTATTTTTTATAATATTTATAAATGACATTGTCACAGAAATTCACTCATCTATAAAACTATTTGCTGATGATACTAGCTTGTATGTTATTGTTGATGACCCTCGTGAATCGGCAATAACGTTAAATAACGACATGGCAACAATTCATGCATGGTCCACTAAGTGGCTAGTAAACTTTAACCCTCAAAAAACAGAAATTATGACGATCACTAGAAAGATTAAAAAACCCCTTCATCCGTCCCTTATAATGAATAATACAATAATTAATCAAGTTACAGAACATAAACATCTCGGTTTAGACATTTCAAATGACGGTAGCTGGCAAAAACATATTGATCAAATAACAAAGAAAGCTTTTATTAGAGTTAACATACTAAGAAAATTCAAATTTATTCTAGATAGGAAAACCTTAGAAAAGATTTATGTTACCTTCATTCGGCCGATTTTGGAATATGCAGACGTCGTATGGGATAATAAAACATTGTTCTTGATAAATAAATTAGAAAATGTTCAAATAGAGGCTGCTAGAATCGTCACTGGGGGAACTCGGTTAGTATCTATTAATAGTTTATATAAAGAGACCGGTTGGGAGACGTTACAGGCAAGACGGGAAAATCACAAAAAAATATATTTTTATAAAATGGTAAACGGTCTTGTTCCTCATTACCTTAGTGCAATTGTTCCCTGTAACTTTGAAAATATTCATGACTACAACACTAGACAGGCCGTAAGTATCCCCCCAGTACGTACTAGAACAACCTTGTATAATAATTATTTTCTACCCTCTTCTGTAAGATTATGGAACAGCGAACCCACATCAATAAGAGATAGCAAGTCTCCTTCATCCCTCAAATCCTATTATAAATCAAAATGTATAAAGAAACCTATTTATTATTACTCAGGAACTCGAATTGGACAAATCCTTCACATGAGATTACGAACGGCATGTAGCTCTCTAAACCATCATCTATTCCTAAAAAATGTAGTAGATTCGCCCAACTGTAGTTGTCATCAAGGGGTCCCTGAAACTAACTCGCATTATCTTTTTTATTGTCATAGGTTCAACGATTCGAGAAATCGGTATATCGAATCAATTGATATTCCTATGAACTTGACAGTTGACCGTTTACTTTTTGGATCACCTGACCTCACAGACGATCAAAATAACAGTTTATTTTTAAATGTACAAAAGTTTATAATAAACAGTAAACGTTTCATCTAACATCAGCAGTACCTAGTTCCCTTATTTCATTCTTCTTTTTTCTTCTTTTTTAATTACTTTGAATCAAACATTTTTTACATCAAACACCAGATCACTTTCCTTGTTTTATCTTCTTATACCTTCTGTAATTTATATCAAATTTGTAAGTTAGTTCTATTTGCTTCTCCCCTTAGAGATTCACAGTATAGTATATATGAAATTTATTCCTATGGATAGGGATTAATATAAGTTCTTGTAACTTGTTTCCCAATCCTATTAATTTCTTCTTATTATGTTATGTATATAGCTGAAAATTGTAATGTTATATTGAATTAATTAATAAAATATGTTTAAACTAATAATGACACACGTACAACAGACACGAATCAATAATGACACATGTACAACAGACACGGCATCAATAATGACACACGTACAACAGACACGGCATCAATAATGACACACGTACAACAGACACGGCATCAATAATGACACACGCAGAACAGACACGGCATCAATAATGACACACGCAGAACAGACACGGCATCAATAATGACTCATGTGCAACAGACCACGGCATCAATAATGACACACATACAACCTCTAATACAGAAATACATGACGGCTCACTTTCCTGACTTGGTACCCCTAACACACAAATAGATGATGGCTCACTTTCCTGGCTTGGTACCTCTAACACACAAATACATGACGGCTCACTTTCCTGGCTTGGTACCTCTAACACACAAATACATGACGGCTCACTTTCCTGGCTTGATACCCATAACACACAAATACATGACAGCTCACTTTCCTGACTTGATACCTCTAACACACAAATACATGACAGCTCACTGTCCTGGCTTGATATCCCTAACACACAAACACATGACCGCTCACATTCCTAGCTTGGTACCTCTAACACACAAATACATGACGGCTCACTTCCAGGCTTGGCAACATTCATTTCAATTGATAAAATTCGCGGGTTTAATCTAATATTATCGAAATATTGTTGAATGTGACTTTAAACACACATAACTCATAACTAAAGTTTTCTTTTTATGATTAAACGTGTGTTCGCGACTAAATTATGGGTACTCCCATTTGTGCTTAAGTGCTACAAACCCCAATGGATTTGTTTGTGAATGTGAAGATGGTTACAGAAAGCATAAAACCGAGCAGGGTATTACCGGCTGCTCTGGTTGATAACAAAATCAATATTGACTGCCATTTGATATTGCTAATATAGGCCTTCATAAAGAGTCAGGCAATATATGTATTTATCTCTTTTATTATAATATTCTGGTACAGTGATTTGCAAAGCAAGTTTTCAGATACTAAAGGAGTTATCAGAAGACACAAATCTAAAAGAACGGATAATACAAAGGTTATTGGACTGGAGTACATGGGCGCACTTCTACAGTACATGAGTTCACATGTGGTTATTGGCTAGGACTGGAGCACATGGGCGCACTTCTACAGTACATGAGTTCACATGTGGTTATTGGTTAGGACTGGAGCACATGGGCGCACTTCTACAGTACATGAGTTCACATGTGGTTATTGGTTAGGACTGGAGCACATGGGCGCACTTCTACAGTACATGAGTTCACATGTGGTTATTGGTTAGGACTGGAGCACATGGGCGCACTTCTACAGTACATGAGTTCACATGTGGTTATTGGTTAGGACTGGAGCACATGGGCGCACTTCTACAGTACATGAGTTCACATGTGGTTATTGGTTAGGACTGGAGCACATGGGCGCACTTCTACAGTACATGAGTTCACATGTGGTTATTGGTTAGGACTTGAGCACATGGGCGCACTTCTACAGTACATGAGTTCACATGTGGTTATTGGTTAGGACTGGAGCACATGGGCGCACTTCTACAGTACATGAGTTCACACGTGGTTATTGGTTAGGACTGGAGCACATGGGCGCACTTCTACAGTACATGAGTTCACACGTGGTTATTGGTTAGGACTGGAGCACATGGGCGCACTTCTACAGTACATGAGTTCACACGTGGTTATTGGTTAGGACTGGAGCACATGGGCGCACTTCTACAGTACATGAGTTCACACGTGGTTATTGGTTAGGACTGGAGCACATGGGCGCACTTCTACAGTACATGAGTTCACATGTGGTTATTGGTTAGGACTGGAGCACATGGGCGCACTTCTACAGTACATGAGTTCACATGTGGTTATTGGTTAGGACTGGAGCACATGGGCGCACTTCTACAGTACATGAGTTCACATGTGGTTATTGGTTAGGACTGGAGCACATGGGCGCACTTCTACAGTACATGAGTTCACATGTGGTTATTGGTTAGGACTGGAGCACATGGGCGCACTTCTACAGTACATGAGTTCACATGTGGTTATTGGTTAGGACTGGAGCACATGGGCGCACTTCTACAGTACATGAGTTCACATGTGGTTATTGGTTAGGACTGGAGCACATGGGCGCACTTCTACAGTACATGAGTTCACATGTGGTTATTGGTTAGGACTGGAGCACATGGGCGCACTTCTACAGTACATGAGTTCACATGTGGTTATTGGTTAGGACTGGAGCACATGGGCGCACTTCTACAGTACATGAGTTCACACGTATTGTGGTGTTCAATCTCTAGTTGTCTGTGTAGTTTTGATCGATCATTGTTTGTCTTTTTGTTCTTCTTTTTTTGGGGTCAAAATTAACCCAATTTGCATATCATAGACCTGTACGTGTCTTTTACCCCAATGATCTATTTTTATATCGACATCAGCCATGTTTGGACTTTTCGTATCATCACCGGATACAATCTTAGAACTAAAGACACTAGAGGAGATTCGGGGAATGTTTGGTTAAAATGTTCCCAGTGGTTTCAGAGAAGATTTATTTAAAGAGTACGATGTAGACGACGGACACCAAATGATGACAAATGCTCACATGACCGTTAGAATCAGGAGAGCTGAGATATTTCCTGCACATACAAAAATAATTTAAAAAAAAAAGAAAAAATTATTTATAAAGTGTTGATATTTTAACCACGTTCACTGATTATTGCTTCAAATTATTTACTTAAACTCATTAATTCAGAGACTATAATCTCCGGAAATCTCTGTAAATAATTGATTAATTCCCTGTAATTAAAAGTTAAAATTTAAAAGAAATTAAAGAAAATCAAACATTTGATAAAAACATGTGATAATTCAATTCTTGTAACAACGACAAATCTCACATTTCTTTCCATTAAACTGTTACAAATGAATATTAAAAAGGGGCCGTCGTAGTCGTGATCGTCTGGTAGTTGGATTAACAACTACATATGCAATCAGTGCCTATTACAACTAACGCTGTAAGTTCGAATCCCGCTCAGGCGAGGTCTACTCGATACAACATCATGTGATAAAGTGTGTCAGTGACTTTCAACCAGTCGGTGGGTTTCTCCGGGTACTCCGGTTTCCTCCACCAATAAAACTGACCGCTACTATATAGCTGAAAAATGTTTGCAAGTGACGTTCAACACCATAACCCTAACCTCATAGCCCTGAATATTAAAATATTCGCTCAACATCAATTGTCTATCACAAACATTTGTCAACACAATTATATGCATACAACAGTTGACATAGTAATACCACACATGTTTCCCAATTTAGAATCAAAGTAGTTTGTTAATTTTAAAATTCCATGATTATTATCCTTTTTATTCTTTTTGAAGTTTATTTGATTCCCGTTTTAAGTCAACACAAATCACACAACGTTAAATACAGAGATAACATTGCCAATGTTGTTTACTACATACAACTTTCTGTAGTGTCTATTAAAACAACATGTTAATGGATATTTAATATTATGTTCCTCCTTCAGTATAATGTCTACAAATGTACCATCAGGTCTAAGTCTGTGTATGTTGTCAGAATAACGACCTACTATGTATACGTTGTCATGGTTATCTGTTGTTACACCCCATGCACCACGTAGATCAGGTGAGTTATAGGTAAATACTTCTTCACCATCAGGTTTTATACAATACAAAGAATCGCCAACACTGTAGCATAAGTTACCACTACTACATATAGTAATATACCACGGTGTACGGTCTTCTGGTTTCGTTTTTATTTTACTAACCGGATGACCCTGGTGATCTAAGACGTTTATTAAACCTTTACAACCAATACATAAGTTAGTATTCGATACTGCCATTCCTCCATTTTTGGATCCAGTGATTTTTATTTCATTATATACCTTCTTTCTAACTACATCTATAAATTGTATAAAGTCACTGTTATCAGAAGACACCACAACCATATTAGTACCAGGTATTGTAGTTATATCATGTGTTGAATACTTGGTCTTGATCTTGTACTGGTACCGGTTGTAATCGTTGTGAACCAGTAGTCTGTAGTTACCCGTGTCGCATAGTACTATCATGTCATTATCTATTACTGTAATGCCGTCTAAATTGACCTCGCCGCCATGCCGAGATTTGATGTCAATATCACAATAATGGATGAATGACGATATCTGATGTCTACCTAGAACTGCCATTTGTGACTGACGTTTTTTAACGGGAACAAGCGTAATCTCGCATGGATTTTCTACTATACTAATGGATCCGATTGATTTCATTGTATCGCACGGTTCGTTGGCTTCAAACTTAAAGGTTGAATATTTTGCCTTTTCTGTTAAAGTTGCTATTGTTTCTTCTATATCTGATAGATCTGCTTTTAAAGTTTGGGTTAGAAGAAATGCTTGCTTGTCAGATCCGTGTTTCTCTACATATTCACATGTATCTTTCTGCTTTATTATGTGTTCTTCAATCTGTTTCGTTTCAAACATTTCTTTTTGTACATTTTCCACAACTTTGTCTTTTTGTCTCTGTAGATTTTCTAATAAAGTCGTCTCAAGCGATTCTAAATAACTAATCCATCTTTGTTTTGCATGTGTGATTTTGTCTTTCACTTGTTTTATCTTTTTATTGAGACTTTCAATGTGTTCTCTCCTATCTTTGGTAAATTCATTGGCTGTTTTCAATGCATTGTTAATGAGCTTGACGGAATCTATGAAAGATTGTGATCCCTTAGCTCCCTTGGACGCTATATCTATGGACATCGCCTTTGCACATGTGCGATGGGACTCGACAAGACATTCCTTGCAGCAAATGACATCATGATCAATGCAGAAGTATTCGAATGGTAATTCATCATGCTCCAGACATGATTTGGCGGACATTTTGGTTTCGGTTGGTTTTTTAGATATATCAATAAGTTGATGACTTCGGGATATCTTCATGGCTTGATGAGTCTCTGTACAGTCCGTGCATAACGATTCCTCACAGTTAACACACCAACGGATAGCTATCTTCCTGTTACCTCGCTCATTACAAGGTTCACAAGGGTTACTAGCCATTACTCTGAAATAAATAGTTCATCGTTAAAATAGATTGAAGACAACGGGCGCAAAGGGATGACAATAGCTCGGACGACACTTGTAATATTCTGTACGCACATTATATTCATATGGCGTGCACATTATATTTATTTGGCACACACATTTCTCACTTTTGAGACAGACCAGTTCCTATTTTTAGCGATATGAGATTTTCTTTTCTCACCCCTTGGATAAAGTAGTCCGTTAGTTTAGGTGAAAAAGATTTTTCTATCTTACCCCGGCTCCAGGGTAAAACAAGCTACACGCCGTTTTTCCCGCACAATTGTTTTTCATTGTTGAATTAAAATGTCGATTTATAGTGTCTTGACACTATTTTAAATGCATTTCACAATAAAATACAATAAAATACAATTATTGTATTTATAAATATATTATAAATGCTACGACAACAGCGATAAATGCCTGGATTTTTTTTTATTTGACGTTGGTCAAAGGGAGGTAATTGTTTTTATTTACGTTAGTTACCTAACAAGGGAGAGTACTCTATATTTTCTCTACGTAAACAAATATTGAAAGAAATGAGAAAAAGAAGCAAACATCGTAAAAGGTGCAAGATTTTGTTATTGTAGAATCTATCACAAGTTTGTTAACTTTATTATTTTGAACCTCTTTAAAGTTGTAAAATGAACATCTTGTTTTATTTTATTACGTGGCATTTTGGTCCTGTGTCTGTGATACGGTGCGCAAATTAATGCACCAAACTACACAACAAGTAAACAAACATTGACACGGTAGAAAGGGGTGAGAAAAAGAGTCAAACACCGTAAAAGGTGAAAGATAGTAAAATCTGTGACACCCTCGGGTAAGATTTAAATCGTATTGGACTCGGACAAGCCTCGTCCGATACGATTTAAATCTTACCCTCGGGTGTTACAGATTTTACTATCTTGCACCTCTCCCGGTGTTAGACCCTATATTTCTCACTTTTGAGACAGACCAGTTCCTATTTTTAGCGATGTGAGATTTTCTTATCTTGCACTAATGCAAGATAAAAAAATCACGTGCGTTTTACCGGCAAATGCATGCTGTACAGTTTATGTCAACTACCCCAATCCCCCCCCATTCTCCATGTTTTTCCTATTTAAAATAAACGATTAACCACGATTCTACTACATAAGCATTTTAACGATGTTTGATTCTTTTTTCAGGCTCTCTTCCAGTCAATGTTTGTTTACTTTGAGTAAATAATAGAGTGCTCTCCCTTGTTAGTAACTAACGTAAAGAAAGAAATTACCTCCCTTTGACCAAATTCAAAATATTTTTTTACAGGTATTTATCTCTGTTGTAGGAACATTTATAATATATTTATTAAATACATTGTACTTTATGATGAAATACATTTGAAATACTGCCGAGATACGGTTGCATATGGATAAATCGAATATTTACTTCAGCAAAGGAAAAATAAATTGCGGGAAAACGCTCGATGGGATGTAAACAAAAACAATTAGGTGCTTAGTGAGAAATAAAATCAAACACCGGAAAAAGTACAAGATAGGGAAATCTCCGACACCCTTGGGTAAGATTACAATCGTTCTCTAACTCGGCAAGCCTCGTAAAGAGAACGATTGAAATCTTACCCTCGGGTGTCGGAGATTTCCCTATCTTGTACTCTCCCTGGTGTTATATTCTATATATCTTGCACTAGTGCAAGACAAAAAAATCACGTGCGTTTTACCGGCAAATGCATGCTGTACAGTTTATGTCAACTGCCCCCCTAATTCTCCATGCTTTTCCTTTTTAACATAAACAATTCACTGAATATAAGTTTTCAATCTTTTATAAACACACAAATCCTAACAATCAGCCATATTATTACATAATAACCTTCACGCAATACACACAAAACTTTTTTGATCGACATGAAGGGGAAATAACTCACATTGTTTACATGATCTTCTGCTAAAAGTACATAGCTGTCAAAAAAACATGAAACTAAAAACAGCTGATAAAAGTGAGAAATAAAATCAAACACCGGCAAAAAGTGCATGACAGGGAAATCTCCGACACCCTCGGGTAAGATTTCAATCGTTCGCTGACTCGGCGAGCCTCGTCAGCGAACGATTGAAATCTTACACTTGGGTGTCGGAGATTTCCCTGTCTTGCACTTTTGCCGGTGTTAGATTCTATATATCTATGTTATGCGCACATTATATTTATATGATGCATACACACATTATAATTGCTGTTGCCGTAAATAATTGTTTGGTATTCGTATTGATTTGGTGCACACATTATATTAAGGTTCATCATAACACTTATCAAACTCAAATGGTGCACTCGATATGCCAATTGGATTTTATGAAAATTTCTTAGTGTCCTTCAATATGTTATTTGAAATCAAAAATGAATATAAAACATTAAGAGTTACTTGATATTTATATAAGATGTTGTTTTCACCTAGACATCATCATACACGTCTAATAATGGGTTTAAAGTTCCCGGTTTTTCATAATTCAACATCATTGTTTTTAAAAGAATTCAGATCTTTTGCTTTGAATAAAAATCTGTAAATATTAATACCACAACATGATATTAATGGTATAGGCTAGCCACTCCCAGCATATATATATATACCGTTATTTAATTTGAAAATGTTGAAGAGATGCCTCAGAACTTGAAAACATTGTAAATATGGCGTACATTTTGCAACTTTTTCCACTTCTGATACAATTTTGAGGCATTCAAATACAACTTCTGACTATATAAACAGTGCTCATGCACTCGTTGAATATTGTAATAATTCAACTGTATAGCAAATAAAGAAAAAAAAGAGAAAAATTCTATAAAAAAAAAAATCATGACCATTCTGCCGCAGGTGACTTTGACGAATGCCAATGCTGCACAAACCGTTTTGCATGCCTTTCTTTTAATGTTATACAAAGAATCACCCTATAGACTATTTTGACTATGTTTTTTCTACAATTTTTATTCATTTAAGACAAATTTGTATTTCTTCTTTTGTCAATTTACAAGTCGAACACATCCTTGAGACGTGTTAAAATGACCCTTAATTTGGCGTGCACTGTTTGATCAAATGAGCATGCTAAATACTTTTTACGCAGATCCTTATTTCTTTGTGCGGACATTTTATTATCTAGTTTCCACATTTTTTAATGTGCACATTGATTTTATTTGGTGTGCAAATTATATCATCTGGTGAGAAAAATATGAATTTTGTGCGCACTTTATGATTACTTTGTGTGCGCATTTAATTATCTGGTGTGTTCCTTGTGTTTATTTTGTACGTACATCAGATCAATTTAGTGTGTACATCATATCAATTTAGTGTGTACATCAGATCAATTTAGTGTGTACATCATATCAATTTAGTGTGTACATCATATCAATTTAGTGTGTACAGCATATCAATTTAGTGTGTACATCAGATCAGTTTAGTGTGTACAGCATCTCAATTTAGTGTGTACATCAGATCAATTTAGTGTGCACATCATATCAATTTAGTGTGCACATCATAGCTATTTTTAACACGCGCTATCTTATTTTGCGCACACATTAAATTTATTTGGGGGACACAAACGATAACTTGGTTGCATATTATATTATTTTTTTGCGCATATTATGATTATTTGTTCAGCACACACGCACGCACGCACGCACGCACGCACGCACGCACTCACTCACTCACTCACTCACTCACTCACTCACTCACTCACTTGGAGCACACATTATTTGGTGTGCACATTCTATTATCTGATGTATATATTTCATTTATTTTGTGCGCATATTATGTTCATTGAGTGTATTTTGTTGAGCCCACGTTATATATTTATTTGGCGGGTACATTATATTATATTATGCGTACATTAAAGTAATATGAAAGGCAAATATCGTGGAATTTGTGGATTAAATATTTTCACTTAATATGTCACTTAATTTTAACTAAAATCAACTGCATAACATTAAAATCCGCTCAAAAGCAGATATTAAGAGCAAATCGCAAAATATTTGACAGCAGATAATTCTGTTTTCCCGTACAGTAATGCAAATGATATGCGCGTGACCCTAGATTTGAACTCTTTCGGGGAAATCATCGCTCATGCGCAATGTTCAGTAGATGAAAAAAGATAAAAATATATTCCGTGTGTACCACATAAGAATAATTGCAAACAAAAATTGGTTCACACGACATGAAACAAACAGATTCCTCAATAATCAATGTCAGGAATGTGTGCGTGCTTACCTCATCATCCACGATTGTTTATCTTTTCTTCATGAGGTCATGAACGGCAATCATCGGACCAAAACTTTTCTTCACGAGGTCATGATCGGCAATAATCGGAACAAAACAACCGAAAGTTAATCAGTCTCCACAACAATGACGAGGTCGATGAACATGCACACGCATTTGCAGATTTCTAGTTGTTGGGAACATATTTCGACTAGAAACATGTATGAATAGCTTAATAAAGGTACCGCCGTATTCCAAATTGAATTTTCAGGGAAAAAATTTCTTCACCCAAAACTGGTGTAATAGTACTTTAAATTATTTTGAGCGCACATTATATAATTTGGTGCGTGCATTATATTAGTTTGTACACGCATTACCTGGTGTGCACAATTTATTTATTTTGTGCCGACATAATAGGATTTAGTGAGTACATGATATTAATTTGTCCGTACACTATATTATTTGGTACGCACATTATAATTTTCTTTTCATATAGGTCACTGGTTTTATTTTGTCACTATCAGTGATACGTAGATAATATCATCGTTGGTTATGCTGTTGAATTTGAAGATATGGGACATTCGCCATATCAGGTGCGTTCATGGTCAAAATATTTGCAAGTTTTTGGGTGCAAAAAAACCAAAGGGCCTAACAGTATAGACAAAACCGGAGAAGGTCACCGATGTCTGTTTCTTTTATTCAGGAGATGAATTTCACAGGTATATTGACCTCTAGTACAGTTAAATCTCGTTATATCTAAGTAAAGCTATTCTCCTACGAAGTACCCCAGTATTTGAGCTATCCGGGTGTTACTACAATAAATGAATCATACTTCAACTTTAAAAACTAAATGAAACGACCTATCAAATTTAAAACTAATACTTACATGACCACATAATTTCATTAATGGAGGGATTTGGGCCTATAAAGGTGGTCTAAACCCGCCACTTTTTATTAATGTGCATGTACCGAGGTAGGAAAGTGAGTGGTCATGTATTTGTGGGTTAGGGTTATCGATTTTTCTTCTACGAGGTCACGTGGAATTAGTCGATCTGGATTTATAGTCTACACAAAAAATGAAAATGACAATCCAATGTCTATCTATGGACCATTAGTATCTGCTAATTATTTTTTTTTAATTCCAATACGGTCCTATGCTAAAACTATGTCCAGATATGACAGCCGTCTTGGATTTCCGTTCGATCCAAAAGTACTTAATTGTGAAGAACAACCCAAGACACAATCTAGATAATTTTACTGTTCAATAGTTTATATATTACAGATAATTTTACCGTTCAATAGTTTATATATTACAGATAATTTTACCGTTCAATAGTTTATATATTACAGATAACAATAATTTCAAAGAAAATTATTTTGTCTTGTGTTGAGAATAAAATTGTAAGGGGTTGTCCAATGATTATTTATATACATTTTGGGTTCAATCAAAAATAATGTTTCTAAGATATTTTCCCTTTATTTTCCTAATGGGTCCAATGTTAAAAATATGCCCTGTTGATGGCGGCAACCTTAAATTTCCGATCGACACAAACACAAAAACTTTCACATAAACCACCACATTTATAAATTCATCTTTATGGTGTATGCTATGTCAGTTTTCATGTTACGTTTTGTGCCGAAGAAAAACAAGTCAAAGGATCAGAACAATCAACAACTTTCAAGAAAAACTGAACAACCTTTGACTTGTTTTGTCCTTTCTCGAGTGTGTGTATTCATTTTTTGTAAACATGTGATGAATATATAATATATTGGGGAATTCCTTCAAGATATATACATTTTATATACATTTACGTCCCCCTTTTTTCTCCGTGTCTATTTGATGGCATGGGGTCTGATATAGCCCCTCGCTGACTCGGCTAATGTATTGTCCATGTTAATGTTGTTATTTACTTTTGAGACACTGTGTGATCTTTTTGGAAGGAAACTAATCTATGTAGGTTATTTTATTGTTTGTTTTTATTTGTACATGTATTACAGCTGAAGATCCAATTATCAAGTGTCACAGGGTGCCATTAAACTGTTTAACCCCGCCACATTGTGGTGTCTTACATTATTCAGACCATGGATTTCCATCACCATATGTCGTTCTCTTTTAATGTTCAATAATTTGATAGATAGTTGTTCTTATTATTTAAATAGGTGATTGTTTTACTACTACCATTAAAATCTTTGTTTTCATAATTTTACACAGATACTGAGAACATGGATATGATTGTGTTTCAAAATCAAAATCCATTTTTTCCTACTTGATTTTCATTGGTGGAAAAGGGGATTCTAAATTATCTGTAAGGAATATCAGTATTGAAAAAAAATCATTTAGGATTATAAATTTAACAATTACATTTGAGATTTAAAAAGCAGACTTAGGGTATGTTTGTTGAATATATTGGTAATATAATAACCAGGAAATTTAACCCTAGTTAACCTCTCTTTATACAATGCATATATTGGTATGATTGTGTATTATATGTATTACATGTGGTGAGACTTTAATAAAATATTGAATCTGAATCTGTGTGTTATCATAATAGAGACATGCCATGCGTCACTTTTATATATATTATCTACATATCTAACAAAACAGGTAAAAAAAGAAATCAATGGAATATAGTATTTAAAGCGGCATTAGCTACGAATTTGACGAAAACAATTATATGTTTTGGAAATTGGTAAATAGCTTTAAAATGATGAAATAAAGGTAAATATTTCACATTAAACAGCTTATCGTACCATTTTTCGCCTTTTGGGAACGAAAATTACCATCGATTTATTATTTCCTTGCAAAGCAAATAATTTGACCTCGCTCCTTTAAAGAGCTTCCATATGGGCTTTCTGTAACCTGACGAGCGCTAACCAGGGGGATGGGGTGGAGCGCTTCCCCTATCTGTCACCTGGAGACTTTCTGTTCAGATTAGTGGTTTGGGAACTGAGTACCGTCACCCCATTAGCCAATACAGGATGTTACTCCGTTAAAGAAAATGAGAAGAACTTTATACTCACCATTAGCTATCTTATTTACTCTATATTTCAATATGTCAACCAGGAAGCTTCACGGCGGGCTTACTTCTGTTAAACATATTTATGAATGATCGCTAAGCAAACATAGGGGTAGGCGGAGTTTAATTTAACAGACAAGAGGTAAAACAAAATAGATAATGTCTGTATTTACTGTAATACAATGTGGTTGATTTTATCTTTATCATTTAATTAAAAAGATAAATATATCTCTTTAGAGTGGACGTGTTTAAAGATACCATATGTTTAGGAAGCGTCACACTTTATTATATGGGCCATTTTAACCCCCCTCCCCCTATATTTCATAGCACAATGTATGAAAAAATAAAACTCAACAACATTAAAATGTATTGAGATCATATGAATAAAAAATGCCATCATTACTTGTATTTTTATAATAAAAATTTGAGGAGAATTGTTCTATTATGTCTACTACGCACACCTTCAATAACATTAAATTATATCATTATGTAATCTACTAGTTTTTATTATAAATATCCAATATTATGACTTAGTTTTCATTAATATTCATATGTACCATCACAACAAAGGTCACTGAAAAGGAAAAATAAATCAAGTTTCACTATCGCAAAAAATAAAATGTACAAAATTTACAGTTGTAAGTATATTTCATAATAAAACAAACAACTGATGTACAACATATTGGGATTGTATGTAAATAAAAGACTTATTAAATGTTTGTATGTATTTCTGTATTATGATTAACAACATATTTTCAGATAAAATAGAGTTTGTCAGTTCCCTCCACCAATCAAACTGACCACCATATACGATATAACTGAAATATTGTTAAGTGGCGTTAGACACCATAAACCAACCAGCATATATAATGCTATTTGCTTGCTCACTATGTATTGGACAGTTACCGTTATGCAGTTGAAATCAATCATGTCGACCGTAAAACGTTGGAAGTGATGACCTCATCTTAACCATTAGAAACCCTTGGATAAGCAGCTTCCTTGTCAGCAGCAACCTTCTATCAAGATAAAGAACTACACGCTCTGGAATATCGTATCAGATATATTAAAATGTTAAATATCTGTATATATTTCTATATTTAGATTTACAACATATTTTCGGATAAAATAAAGTTTGTTTGTTCGATATGTATTTAACATTGCCGTTATGGAGTTGAAATGAAAGGACTTCCGAAGAAAACGGGGTATCCGGTGACAACCACTGACCCAACGCATGTCACCGACAAGCTGTATCCCATCAAGTGGAAAAGAGTACACCTTGTCATGGGAGGAAATCAAAGACACTCGAGGCTCCCAATATCTTTGGATTCCTCATTTTTGATTGACCCTTCGGTTTTCTCTAACATATAATATGTTACGATTGTCACCAATTGCATATGCAGACTAGTATATAGTCATGTTCATGACAGCCCCCGCGATTTTATCAATCTGCATCCTATTTAGATAATTTTGATAACAGTTCTACCGTTCTAAAGGGTTTGTGTTATGGTGTTTGACGCCACTTTCAACAATATTTCAGTTGGCGGTCAGTTTTAATGGTGGAGTACCAGGAGAACACCACCGACTTGTCGCAGGTCACTGACAAACTTTATCACATACAATTGTATCGAGTACACTTCACCATGAGTGGGATTCGAACTCACTTGAGTGGTGATATGCACTGATTGCATAGGTAGTTGTAAGTAGTAATGTGGGTGATATTTTAGTTAGACAAGAAAGCACGGCACCCGGACGCACCATTATACGAGGACGTGTCTCTCATAACGCTATGTCTCTGCCCCAAATTGTCGTCACCATGACCCACCCCTGACATGACGTCACACACTGGAAGACGAGACATTCTTAAAAGAAGCGTTTTAAGATACCAAAGGGGTAATCAGAATCCGCATATTGAAGAAGAACAGACAACACAATGGCTAAAAGAAAAAGTACAAACAACGATCTACAAAACATACACATACAACTAGAGATCGAGTAACACGAACCCCACTAAGACGCGGGAGTGAACTTAGGTTTTTATTCTAATTACACACCCGGTGATAATTCATGAATGAGGAAAGGACTGGGAAGTGTTTATGACAAGTGGAACATATCCGTGGTCATTTGTGACACCAATATTCCATAACGGTCAACCAAGATATCCTCCACGAATCATAGTGGATTTATATACGTACAAGGACGTCAAACTGATGTCACCGTTCTGTACCACACCCAATGCATGACTCATAATTTTGTTCTACGAATATTAAATATGACCACACCTGGATTTCAATCTCGAATGACGTACAGTCTTACCCCCTATTTATTATGACCGATGGACTCCCTTACGTATGATGACTCACGTACCGATCATTATTTTTTATCATGCATCAGTTCACTTATGATTTCTATACAATACCCCATTAAAATGTTGATATTTTAATCCCCACATATTTTTAATCACTGTTTTTAACCTTTCCAATTATCAATACTTGATTAAAGGTAAGTCGAATCAAATAGGAAAGAGTTTAACGATATTAACCTTGGATTTAATTACAATCGTATGGTCAGACTAGAATGATTTTAACGGTATGATCAGATGATAACAACTGTATCGGTTCTTTTTAATACGACGGGTGCCACTAGTTGAGCAGGAACTGCTAATCCTCCCGCAGCACCTGAGTTCATCTCCGGTTTTAGTGGGGTTCGTGTTACTCGATCTTAAGTGATATGTGTATGATCTGTAGATCATTGTTTGTCCTTTTCCATTGTGTTGTCTGTTCTTCTTCGATATACGGATTCTGATTACCTCCCTTTGGTATCTTCAAATTCTGCTTAATCTAATGCAATGTAAAAGATGACATCGGATTACACTGACACAACAGACATATCAAATACGCATCGTGTGCACTGATCATTTATCTTGATCCGAAATGATAAATGCACGTGTATCATGAACACATGCCAATGTAAACGCTAACCTCAAATTACCCAGAAACGATAGACACGTGAATGAACAAAATATACACATCGCACTCTCCATACAAGTGGTTAAAAAAACTAATCAACCTGGACCCTCTGTTCAACGGGTGGTGTGGGTCTCTGTTGAAAGTGGTTGGTGTGGGTCAAATGTACAGTCCTCATTGGAATAGCTTGGAAATCAAGGGTGCAACCAGGAACGCGATGGGTGCTAATAAAGATCCCAGGAAACCTCTCTGTAAAACGATTTTCTTCTTCTGGAGACTGATGGACTTCTTGGCTATGGTCCTCAAACCTGCTTTGTTTCTTCTGAGCTTGGTCTTCTGTGTCTGGATCAATTTTACACTTCCTCTTAAAATGTTGTCCGCACACTCACACACACACTCTACCAAATTTCGGTCGGCTTTGGCGATGATTTGTTTACTGATGCAAGGTTTGGCTTTCTGTAGATACAACAAGTCGTTAGCGTATTTCCTTAAACGTGGAGATATCATGTTACCACATCGGCGTCTCGATCACAACTGACGCAAGTGTTGTTCGTGCTCCTGTTTTATTCGTCCAAATATACCGTTTGTTTCTCTCCAGGGAAGATATCTTGGGTTGCTGGCATCTGTATAATATCTGCAGTTGGTGGCATCTATACAGTATCAATTATCTGCTGGATTTTAGACTGCTGTTCTGTCATCTGAACACCTTTGGCTCTTTTACCTTTTCGACTTGGCCTGTTGCAGATTCCAGCCAGTAAGTGAGGCGGAGTTCTAGTTACACCATCTTATATTCAAAAGCGTGATACTATTTTTAGAAAATGACGTAATATTCATTGGAAACGACGTGCTTGATTGGTCGATTTTTTTCGTAGCGACGTATCTGATTTGACAGTCATTCTGTATTCCGATTGGTCAGTTGTTTATGCAATGGAGCTTTCTGATTGGTTCCTTTTCCTCTATTCTGATTGGTGGATGAGCGATCGATTGAAGTATTCGTATTCTGTCCCTTTAAGAACAGCATGGTAAATGTCCCAAAACTTCCATGCATCCGTTGGATACTGTTGCTCCATTTGACTCGTGAAGGCAAATAACACTAGAACTCGAGCCATGTTGATAACACCGTCATTGAACAGAGTAGACGCAATCCTTCTATACCTCTGTATTCTATCGTTTTCCATGTCTGAATGATATATATTTACCCTTTTTTCTGTTTTCATAGGCTTTTGACCACGCCCTCCATTGTTTTAAACTTGACGTGGCCGTTGTGTTGTCCCTGTGGGGCTCATACTCTACTTTAATGAGAAGTCCTTTGTCCCTGCGGGTCTCATACTCTGTACTTTAATGTGCTGTCCTTTGTTTGTTCTGTTTGTCCCTGTAGGGCTAATACACGGCGTTGCATACCTCTTGTACTTTAATGTGAAGTCATCTTGTTTTTATATGTATATTTTGTCCTTTTGACCATTGTGTTGTCTGTTCTTCTGATTGCCCCCTTTGGTATCTTCCAACTCTTCTTTGTATAATAGGCATGATCAGTTTTCAAGATAAGATTTGTATAAGATCAAAAAATGTCCGTCTAGACACCTCATATTTGAAATACGCATGTTTGTCAGTGACTTTCCGTTAGGTCGGTGGTTTCCTCCACCACAATATAACTGAAAGTAGCGTTAAACACCAAAAATCAAAATACAATCTTTGATCACGATATAGCTGAAAGTGGCGTTAAACACCAAAAATCCAAATAAAATAGTCGATCACGATATAACTGAAAGTGGCGTTAAACACCAAATAAAATATTTGATCATCCAACATCCATTGTCACGATATGAAAGACCCAACACCATGATGCAATTTCAATTATTTTATAAATACAAATATATGCAACAATGTACAATGACCTTTATTTTAAAGAAAATCAATTTAAAAGAAAATCAACGAGGTATATTGACCTCAATTTAACTATTTTCCTTTATATTCAACTAGAACTTTAAGCTTTACAGGTAAAAATTTAAAAAATTTAAAATTCACGGGAAAAAACCGATTAATATAAGAATGAACAAAAATATACAATTTGAAAGCGATCAATATTTAAAATCTTTGGTTAAGCAGTCTATTATATACACAATAAAAAATACAGTCTATATCAAAAGTTAAATGTCCAATGGTTCGGTAGACACTCCATCTGCCATCATATTAGTGTATTGCATGCTAGGCTTAGAAATAAATGTAGTTCTCTGAACAGCGATTTATTTAAATCGTAGTTGGTGCCTAGTACTTCTTGTTCATGTTGATATAAAAACGAAAGTTTCGGGCATTTTCTATTATATTGTAATACATTCAATTTACGTAGAAATAACATGCTCATTGAATTAAATATGCTTGATATGGTGGGTCTACCGGTAAATATCGATATTTTGTTATTTGGAAATGATAACATGCCTGTCGAAATAAACACGTTTATATTTTCATGTGTACAAAAATACATAAAAGATACACGGCGTTTCTCTTGAACTAACAATTCAACATGTATAACATTATTGACAATTGTCAACATTGTGTACTTCTACATGTATGTGTATTCTTTTCTTGGTCGCGCTTGAGGTATTGATTGAATGACACACAAGTCGATGAAATATACATGTGTTATTCAGTTCAAATTCTACTTACCTATGCAAGATCCCCACGAATTAATTAAATCCCAACATATAAACTATGTCTAATCGTAATACGATCCAAGTATGCAACACACATACACCACGTGTTTAAGAATTGTCTTTGAGGTGTGCTCGATTTGCCATATATTATACATTAGCACAAGGTATGTTTCATTCACTTTTGAAATTCGCATTTTTCGTTCTATTGTGTGGTTTTTTTTTTATCTTCGTCTTCATATTCTGAACAACTATTTTATTATTGTGTATTTATTGCTGTTCTGATTATATGTAAATTGATGTAACTAGCGGAGAAGACATTTCTAAGTTGTAAAACTTGTGTTTATTATAAGCAATAAAATAAATTTAAATCATCCTCCAGCACTTTTCGCTTGGGGTAAAAATAGGATTACCCGGCTCTCTCTTGTAAATATGTATACATTTTATTGTCAATGGCACGGAAACCTCTGTTGGTACCGGATCCAGACTGTTTGGTTAGCAGAACATCCATATACGTGCCTTTATTGATATCGTTGGTTTTCCTGTTGACTCCTTTGCAGTTAAATTTGTCCTCTGCACCAAAACAAAAGTAGATCTTGCTGCATAAGGCAATCATTCTATCCACGGTAAATGCGGTCTTAGACAAACCAGATGTCCTCTTGTCGTAGGCGGCATGTTCGGGGGTGTCTGTACGTGGAAACCAATTCTTCTTTTCCATCTGGAAACGCTGCTGCATACCTGGTTTGATCACTTCTTCCAAACTGGTAGCGGACAAAGCCATATAAGCACTATCTGTGTCCATGGCGCAATACTGGAAGTTCGAATGATCCACAAACACGTCCATGAAATCGTAGTAAAACTCCAACATCCGGAGCTTGGCGTACTGGTAGACAAAACACACTATCTGCATGGGTAGACCTACTCGAATGGTCTTCTTGCTCATCTCCACTTCGAAGGTCTTGACACTCAGCTGGTTACAGCGACAAAAGGAAGGATCGACGAGATAGCGGCTGACTTGATGCTCTTGACAGTAAATAACGTCTGTGTGTCTCTCTTTGTTGGTGACGGTTTTCCCATAGCTGGAATTTCCATCAAGCTTGCGGGTCTCGGCAACTATCTTCTTCTCTGGATCGCCATCTCCGGCACACCGAGCTTCACTGACTTGTTCGCCGAATTTCTGGAAACAGGTTGCAGGCGTGTACTCCACCACTTGATGGATCTGTGTCACTTTCAAGTCGTGTTCCACATACCACTTCAGCAAAGGTGAAATAACCATGACCTTTTCCCCATACATACTTCCAATCAGACTTTTTCGGGGTTGATTCATTACGTTTCTTTCTTCGGCGTAGGTTTTCATGTGATCTCCGATATCGTCTCTGGATACATCGATGTTTTTAAAGATCGGGGGCATCTCGGCAAGCTTGGACTTCATATCATCCGGGGACGTGAAGATCAACTTCCAAAGCACCAAACAGCTTCTCGTCCATGACGGCGGTCAGTATCTGGTCCTCTGTCATGGTGACCAAGCCATCACATGACCGTTTTTGATTTTCGATAAAACGACTCAATTCCGAGTCTCTTTTGATACTGGCTTGCCACTGGCTTTCCACATCTCCATGACGTTGTAGCCTTGGTCTTTGATATATTGTATCTTGTCCCACGTACGCTGGTACAAGTCGTCTAAGCTCTTTCCATTGACGGGGTTGACGCCGTTATGTTTCTTGGTCATCCAACATCGATGTCCGTGCAAGATACATCCCTGGAATTCGTAGACGGAGTTGGTGTCTCTGCAAAATCCGTCCACGGGTATGCGTTTCATCCCGATAAATTTTTCGGAGTCGTTGCCTTGGTGACGAATATGCTGTCCGGTGTTCTTGGCTTCCCACTTCAACCAGTCGATGGCCATACACTCATAGCGTCTTGGAGCTTGTCTCTTGAACCCATCTTCTCTCTTCCGTCGGACGAAATGTCCCTTAGGCATCTTCTGCATAATACTCTAAAGGTACAGAGCATTGACGTCTACACCATAAATCAACTGACAGGGCTTTGGATCTGTGTACTCGGCAGGTCGTATGAAGGTCTTGTCTTTCTCGTGGTAACGATGAAACACGATGCTCGTGCTACCAACGATGTTGTTCTTGTACAGATCGTACAAATCTTTATTCTTCTCATCAGGTACGGTGAAGTAGTCTTGTAGGTCTTGGAACATGTACTTCAAGACGAGTCCGGGAACGCTGATACCGTCTTTAAACATATCAATACGTCTGTTCTGGTTAAACTGAAACATCGTGTCGATGGCTTCCAACATGGGCTCGACGTCTTTGTAGTTGTAACATGTCAGGAACTCTTTCATGGTCTTCATGTCGTTGTTTTCCCATACTCTCTGGCACAGCTGGTAGTCGTCGGCGGAGATGTTCTCATTCTTCAAAGTGCTGAAAAAGGTTTCGTGAGGTGGCAGCTGGCTGACGTCCAGTTTGTCCAGGGACGTCATCCATTCGTACAGGAAGAACCCCTTCTGTTTTGTACACTTGTAGGCTTTCAGGTACTGACCATGACTAAAACCAGGAGCGAGGTAATTGGCGATGTCGAGAAACTTCAGATTCTCTGTCTTGATACACATGAAATTGTTGTTCCGGTTCACGGTATACCTGATCTTGTGACTGTCCACCAATCGAGTAAAAAAATCCAGCTTCATGGCGTAGACGTCATATTTCTCCGTGTTGAAACCAACCACGGGAAGTTCTTGTAGGTACTGTTCCAACTGCTGTTTCAACTGGTACAGGTGATGTTTCTTTTCTTCACGTTCTCTTTCTTCGTCGTCTTTGTACTCTTTGATGTCTTGGTCTAGTCTCTGTTGAATTTCTTCAAATACCATTTCATACCTTGGCACCAGTAAACGAAAAGCTTTATCGCTGATATCTGTTAAATGCTGCAAACAGGACTCCACCGTCTCACTGGTGTCACCTTCCGTAACAAAGCAGATGGGGTCTGTATAGGTAGGAACGTTGGAACATACAGACGCATTGAGTAATACATGATGACTGGTCCACTCCGACTTCTCGGATCGTTTCTTGACAATAGGCTGTAAAGTATCCTGTTGGCGTGTACCATACAGCAAAGACCGTATACCACCGGTTAGAAGACGAAGGAATCGACGTCCCAGAAGATGATCGGTATTACCCTTACAGAGCTACCTATGACATAGAAGTGATGTATAATAATCAGGGACTTTTAAAATTAACAAACTATTTTGAGTCCTTATATTCATTAACATTTGGGATATTATTTTTCAGATGTCAACTTTATGTATTTTATAGTTATGTTGACAAATGTTTATCATCGAAAGTTGATGCTGAGCAAAAAGCAATCATTTTTAATGTATTACTTAATAGCAAAGAAATATGTTAATTTGTGTTTTGCTACAAGCTTTGAATTCTCACGTTTTCCTTTAATTTCTTTTAAATTTTAACTTTTGATTAAGAGATTAATAAATTATTTCCAGAGATTTCAGGAGATTATATTCACGGACTTGAGGAGTAGAAATATATCATTTGTATAATTAATCAGTACACGTGGTTAAAACATTAACTCTGTATAAAATATATTCAGTTTTTCTATGAAATTTGTAATTTTTATGATTTTTGCCGAATATACAGAAACTGGCTATTTTAATGAATATTGATTTGCTCACAATGTCAATGTTACGGCTTTGGATTGCCCCTTTGGTACCTTCAAGCTTGTCTTCATAATAAAAAGAACATAGAGACTAACGCTTCAAATAGTTAAAAAAAAATGGAATTTGCTGAAACACAATCTATTGATACATACATATGTAATTGTGGTACAATGGATTTGTACATATTTTTTGAGCATAATGATTATCTTTATTAACAATTTATTTTTATTAATTAAAGAATTACATTTGTATTTAATCCTTAATATATTTATATATCTGTTTTAGTAACATAGGCTTATTTTCATTAGTATTTATAGTTTAGATATTTATAAATTTAGTGATTATGTTAAATGAATGCTCCATAATCTGTTGGCCTTCACAGTTTGGTCATGTGAACTTTAGGCAGGAAACTTTCTTTCATTTTGTTGTTATAGACTTTATTATTGTTTACTTGCTGGACATGTCTGACTGACTGAATTTCTTGTCTAATAGTCATATGGAATATTATCACTTTATCTTCACATCTTCACATCTTACTATTAAAAATGAAGATCAGCTTCTTTACATTTCTGCATTAACCATTTTAATAGTCAAGATTTATATAATATTTATAGAATGCAAGAGTTTTGAATGAAAGATATAAAATGCTTCAAATGCTTTGAGAAATAGACATATATATGAAATGAATATACAATATTTATAATTAGGCATTGGAAAGTTTACAGGTAAAACCAGTTTAATTAAATAATTAAAACATAAAAGAACCATTTTTAATCAATTGCAATGTTAAAGTTGAAGAGAAGTTAACTACAAAAAATAGTAACTGTTACTTTTAATAATGTATTATTGAATGTAGAAAACCTTTATCTTGTCATGAAACACATGACATATAATATTAATTTTGCTGCACAGTTTACCAGAGTTACATTATATCCTCATTATACAAAGACCTTTACACCTCATGTGAGGTAAGATATACATACAATGTAAAACTAAAGACTCAAGTTGTCACCGACAGAGTTCCGTCCAGGTTTTAAGTGGGATTCGTGCTGCTCAATCTTCAGTTTTCTGTATTTATTTTTTTGTAGACCACTGTTTATCATTTTGTCTTTTTTCGCTTGGCCATTGCATTGCCTGCCCTTATTCGATATATGACTTCCTATAACCCTTTTGGCATCTACAAACTTTTCTTATCTGTTGACCTATACACGCACCACTATACTATCCCAATTATCAAATTTATTTCATTGTAATGTAATATATATGTAAAAATGTATTGAAGATTACAATTATTTGGTATAATGAATTGTTTAATGGTTAAGGACTAAAGGCAAAAACGTTATTTATAACTTTAGTTAGCTGCCTGTTATTCAAATGAACAGTCAAACGATTTGAATTACGATTTCAGTAATGCTACGAAAAAATCGGAAATTTGCATAAAACCCAGCGTTCTATGCAATAAACAAAAATAAACATAAAAAAATGTTAACGTACACGATTGGAAACGTACTACTGGGTTTGGTGTTTAACACCACTTTCAACAAATTTCAGTGGGGTGCCCGGGTCAGTGTTATTGGTGGAGGAAAACGGACCTGCCACAAGTCACTGGCAAACTTTATCATATAATGTTGTCTCGCCTAGGCGAGATTCGAACTCATAACGTTAGTCGTGATAGGTACTGATTGCATCTACATGTATAGGTACTTGTAAATCCAACTACCAAACGATCACGACCACGAAGGTCCCTTGCGGACTACTGAGTTAAATATTGTAGAACTAGATACATCTGGAAACTATCGTGATAGAACATCACATAATAAAAAAAAACTGTATTTGGTATACTGATACCCTAATGAAGAATTTGTTAGATTTTGAAAATGAATTGATTGAATATAGAAAATCGTGAATTTGATGGTAAAAAGTGGGAAGGGATGAGAATCTAAAAAGAATTTTATTTTGTGTGGCTTAAACTAAAAATTGAAACAAATATGAGAAAAGGAAAATATGCTTCAAAAATAAAAACTGTGATCATCTAGGTAGGGAAGGTCAATTAAGTTTTCTTTTCCGTAAACTGGATATATCGTACAGATGAAGAATATTTTTTGCTGATTTTTTTTTAAAATAATCATAAATGTGTTCCCTTTGGATTGTTTATTACAAAGATAAATTTATTATTGCTATTAATTTTTTTTTTATCATTAGCCGTTTTTAGATTTATTTTGAATAAGCTCCCTTTAAATGATATAAAATACCAACTATGTTACTTGAAAAGGTGTCTATACACACAGAAATTATATTTGTTCATTGCTACAAGTTTTTTGTATTATTACTTGTTCTTTTACTGTGTTTGTTGAAAATTGTATATATTATTGCCTAAAGGTATAAATGAATTTGTTGTGTTCCTGTGTATTGTACATGTATGGTTTTGATTTTTTACCCTTTTACCCAGATTTTTATTATTGCTCATAAAGGGACAATTTTTTCCCAGAACAACAATTATGTTTCCGAGTGCATTTTTTTTTCAGTTACAAAAATGTAGCATCGAAATCTTTTTATAAGAGTAAAATACACCCTTTTCCCCTAATGCTAATGCAAAGAAATGAAATGTGATACACGTATACACCGTTAGGAATTTAATTAATAACCTAATATCCCTGTCGTTCGGCCGGTAGTCAACTACGAAATGGTTGTAAGTATAAGATACAGTACTATTAAAAAAAAAAAAGCGGCCCGTATTGAATATCCCGCAATACGGGTAACTTCTTTTGTTTCAATAGTAGTTTATCTAACTTGTACAATAATGTTATAATTTATACAATAAAAAAAAGTCGTGAGAACAGTTTTGTTTGTGAACGAATTTACAGAATTTTTCTATTCATGTTATAAGGGCATTAGATATTGACGTGTTCTTGTACCCAACGTCAACAATTCAAGCGTCATCGAGATTAAAACGTTCCGCTAACCACTTTAGGAACAACAGCGACGTCTGTCGAAAGAAATTTGGTGAATGATCCCTATTACGTGCCTTTATACGCCTTGGTGACGAGATTGATTTCTCTAATAGAAACCACAACTTAATGAAGGAAGTGAAGAAACGTTTGGGTCCGCCACTAATTACCACGTCCTATAATGAAATTAGAAATACCAAATTTGTGCTAGGAATCTCACAAGAAACGAAAATATCATCGGTCGCCATAACAACGGATTAAAAACAACACGCTCACTTATTGATGTGGAGCCTTTGTTTCCCAATGGAATTATGGGTAATGAATTTCAAAATGGAAACGATATTGATATTGATTAGACCTAAAAACGAAAGGAATGCTATGAATTTGGACAGTAGAGAGCAAAATATAACAAGGAAGGAAACTTGTGATGTAGAAACCTTGTCGATAAAGAATGCGAATGGAGACCATTCACCCACTTTCCCCCCAGGTGGCGTCGCTGTACCAACGGTGGTTAGGAAAGCGTTTGTTTTCCGATAAACGCTTGTAACCAATGTAATTAAATGGCAATATCATTACCTACGCGGTGTCCGTGATCTGAAGCGTTGCGTAATATGACGGTAGGCACGGCCTATAGAGAGGACGGAAGTGAACATAATAGATTTTAATTTGATATTTCCAATACCTTTTTTTCTAGTTTATTTCACAGTAACCGGTAACAATCATAGCCTATAGGTCCCAATGCCTGCAATGGCAATGTAAAATTGCATGTACGTGGTTTTTTTTTTACTTCATTTGGTGTCTAATGACGTAAAATTGCACACGAGTTTTTTTTGCTTCATTTGTTGTCTAATGATATAAAATTGCACACGAGTTTTCAGACTAAATTGAACCCGATTGAAAATTGTACACGTATTTTTTTCACACTGTATAAGGTCTAACCATGTAAATTTGCGTACTCGCTTTTGCTTCAAAAACAATGCAAGAAGAGTTTTAAGATCCCCAAGCGCAAGGACAGGCAATACAATGGCCAAAAGAAAAAGGACAATCACTGATCTACAAAACACTACACAGAAAACTATCATTTCCCCCACAGCAATATATTTTTTCACAGGAAACAAAAATCAGATTTTTATTTTTTGGACATAAAAAAAAATCAGTCATTTCCTTTCAAATTTTTATCATAAATTTCTCGTTGAGAACTGTAGGGCCGGATTAATGACATTTTTGCATCTTTCGTGTCAATTTATTTTGTTTCTTTAAAATTTCACCACATAATTATTTTTTTTTTTTCAGAACAAAACATCCTAAATGTTAAATGGTCGTCCCTTTAATGACATGAATGTGTGTCTCGGCCGCGTCCACGCAGCTTCGTATAATACGAACCGCATCGGTGGCGTAATGGTTAGAGTGCTCGCCTCGAGTGCGATAGATCGTGGGTTCGAGCCCGGTCGGGTCATACCAAAGACTATACACATTGATATTTCTGCTTCTCTTGTTAGCACGCAGCATTAAGGAAAAAGAGCAAAGACTGGTCGGCTCGGAATCAGGATAATATGTCCGAGTGGGGCAACATGTCTATCCGCGGACTGTTGTTTTAGTGAGCTAGCACTATAAAAATCCAACCCAGTGTGTTGGTCTAGTACAAAGCGGACCTCATCATCATCTCATTGAAAATTAACTTGTTCTCGCCATGATATAGATGAAAAATTGCTGAATTGACGTTAAGCAACAACAATCACTCGTATAATACGTGTCCGGATTTCAAGAACCTTATGCAAGAAAGTTCAACAGTTTAATTATTGCTTCTGATTCGCAGATTTGTCCCGATAAGATTGATTCCTTAAAAAGTAAACCTTCAAAGAGATAAGTTGCATTTTAATGCTTGGTGCTTTAACCATTCATATGCTTTTCTTCTATCATCATATGTAGCACTATCATGTAATTTAATCAACAACGCCCAAATATATTTTGTATTTAGTGTAGAGGTTGTTAAATAGCTTGTATTACCGTTGAAATGAAACAGTACACTTCTTGTTTCGTGACGGCCAGTTTTATTCGACTCGTTTTATTGGTGGAGGAAACCGGAGTTCCCTGAAAAAACCACCGACTTGCCGCAAGTCACTGACAAACTTTATCATATAGAAATCACATTAGTATTATTACCAATCAATAATAGTCAAGCGACTGTTGATGAAAAATGAAATCCACACATGACTGTTGATGAAAATAAAATGTACACATGACTGTTTATGAAAAAAATCAACATTATATATAATATGACCCATGGCCAGGTATTCACGTTTGAATTTTATTTATCAAAATCTTCAGAACGTTTGATGCCTTTATTTGAATGACTTAAGATAAAGCTGAAATCGTAAAATTTTTAATTTTGCTTTTTTCAATTTTCGCCATATTAGAGCCCATGCGAACAGTTTGACTAAAAAACACAAAATTAACACCCCTTCGAAAATAACCACTTAAATAGTAGATTAATAAATGTAGATATTTATGTTTGAGACAGAATATGTTTTTAACATCATGTTGGGGATCAGTGAGTAATTGTTGTTTACGGCAATTTTTCAGCTATATCCCGACGAGAACAAGTTAATTTTCAATGAGATGAAGATGAGGTCCCAACACGCTTAGTTGTTTTTTTTTTTTATAATATATATATATATAATATATATATATCTTAAAAATGATATAGGGGTGCATATTTTTTTATTAATAAAGTTATATGTCTTAAAGACAAGCCACTGTGGTTGGAATCCGGTGTCGTAAAATTTTTAGCTACCCATGAAAATTAGCTACCTCAAATTTCCGGTAGCTAATTTTCATACGGCGGAGCATAATAATTAGCTACCTATGAAAATTAGCTACTTGTAGCATAAACTTATAGGATTTGTCTCCCTTATTATGTTTACCAAAATACAGATTGTGTATTTCCAATGGAGAGACAAAATGAAAAACTGCATGTACAAAAACAGGAAAAGAGTTACTGATTGACAAAGAGAGACATATAGATCTCAAGGACGGATCCAGGGGGAGGGGGGGGGGGGGGGCGGGGGGGGGCCCTAAAATTGGAAAAAATATGATTTTTTTGGCGTAAAATCGTGATTTTTCACACGAAATACCCCAACAATTTTCGTGCCTCCATCCGCTCAGCGCATTTTTTTTTAAGTGCGCCCCCCTAACTTGAAATCCTGGATCCGCCCCCTGGATCTGTACACAATATAAAATAAAATAAACAATAGATATTAGTGGTGTTCATAGTTGAAAAACAAAATGCTACCTGTATGGCTGTATAGCATGTGATTAAGTTACAAACTATCTTTTTTCAATTTACCATTGCGATGTATCATTTTTACAGCTATTAAAAAATAGATTGGTGGACTATATATGGTAGAATTTAATATTTATGTGATGTTCAATGCAAATTATTCTTTAACTTAATAAGATCATATATGATAATTATTAATCACACTTTTATTATTGCTAACCGTGTTACCCTCTTGAAATAAAGAAATTAACTCATTTACTTACTTATTGACACTATCTTCTGAATTCAAGAAATAAATAAAATTATGTTCCATATATATTTAATAATGAAAGTTGGGAACTTTATTTATTACAATATTAAAGAACTGGTAGCTATTAGATTAATTTCAATTCGAAACTGAAACTATTTGCACACTCTTGATGACAATTTCTTATTTGGATTTTGTAAAAATTGAACTCTAAATCATAAATTTCCAACAGAATGTGGAAGATGGCAAAATATGTGTACAGAACATGGTTTGACCCGATCGGGACTCGAACCCACGATCTACCGCATTCGAGGCGAGCACGCTAACGATTACACTACCGATGAGAGTCTTTGGTGAGCATTTCTGGTCTGTTTCTCAGCGAATACATATATTGTCCAGGGGCGGATCCAGGATTTCAAGTTAGGGGGGGGGGGTAAATTTTAAAAAATTGCGCCGAGCGGAGGGAGGCGCGAATAATTTTGGGGTATTTCGTGTGAAAAATCACTATTTTATGCCAAAAAATCTTATTTTTTCAAATTTTAGGGGGGGGGGGCGAATGCGCGCCCCCCCCCCCTGGATCCGCCCCTGTTGTCTACATAAATGACAATAGCTAACGTAACAATACAAAATACATTGCGCAACGCACGGTCAACTTTTCGCGCTTTCACAATCCTTCGGCAGAAGACACATAAAAAGCGACTTTTTGAGTACATGTATATAAACAAATTCATATTTAAAAAAAAAAAGATTATCAACTGGTATTTGTTGCTTATAATGCAAAGCACGCAGAATTAAGGAGAAAGAGCAAAGACTGGTTGCTTCAGAATCAGGATAATGTGTCAGAGTGGAGCGACATGTATATCCGCGGACTGTTGTTTCCGTTAGCTAACACTATGAAAAAAAACTAAGCGTGTTGGTCTAGAAAAAAGCGGACATCATCATCATCTCATTAACTTGGTCTCGCCATGATATAGCTATAAAATTGCTGAGTTGGCGTTAAAAAACAATCGCTCACTAAAGCTGTTACGTACAGTTTTTATATTTCCCCGACAATGTACGTATATTGTGTTTATTCTGCAATGTCTTATAGTTAAAAAAACAACAACTGGCAAATTGTCTAAAAAGAGCAGAAACAGACATCGTTCTAAGCGTTTTAGACGTCCGCGGTTATAGTGTAAGTTTCTCGGCGTCGCTCGACATGAATCAGTTACCAGAAAAACTATATCTTGGTCAAAATCTTAAGCAATATGTGATGAAAGAAGCTGTTATATATAAAATCCTTAGGTACAGACAAAACAGATGTCACACCAATGAGGAGCGATGGACAGAGCACAGCTGACACAAAGCAAAAATCCAACATCCCCAACAGTGTCAGTCCGTATTCACCGTAGAATCACAAGACAACATCCCCGACTGCACCAAAACCCACATCATAAAAACAGCACTCCCAATATCTCTACCAGGTGTAAAAGAAACTCCTACATAACATCAATACCCATAGATTTTGTGCTCCCAAAACTATTAAATTATTAGAAAACAAGATACACTCATTGTTTAATATGATAGATACAAACTGTATGTAAAATTTCCAGGTAAATTAGCTACCTGTATCTCTTATGAAAATTATGTGTACAGAACTAAGTCAGATTGATAAAAGGTGCATTCATGTTGGGTTTTTGTCTTTCTTTTTGATATTTTTGATTGGTTTGTTTTGTTTTGTATTTGTTTGTTTTTGATAACAGATTAATATCTAATTTTATTTGGGTTTTTTTCTGTTTTGAGGATATAATTTCAGAAGGGCCTACAAATTTATACATCTTGGAATAACAGTAGTACTTTAGGGTGCCTGCATCCTAATTTCTTATGTACATGTATCTCTATTCTTTATCAATAAATGTTTAGAGGTTTGCGTTTGTATTGAATCTGGGCCTTGATGGGAGAGAGGTTTAAAGAGCTGCCTACACCTCATTTATCTTTCACTGCACTGTTCATCACTTGGATGATGTACTCAACCTTTAGAAAGTAGATTGCCAGACGCTGGTACAACATATGAAAATGTCTGTAATGTCATTGAATATAGCTCAAATAAATATTTTGCATCATGCTGGTATGTCTTGTAAGTATAGATACTTGTATCACACATACTTGTCAATTTAATAATTAAATAACAGCCATATATACATGATAATATCTCACACACAAAGTATCTTAACACAAGTTATTTCTTAAAGATTTTATTGAAAAACTCAGACATGCATGGTGGAACATTAGCATACATATAATACAATACAATATATAGACTAGAGGCTCAGTAGGTTGAGAAGATTTTTTATGAATCGACCAATCAGCAACACGAATTGCCTGTGCTGGCCATGTTTGTTAACAGATCCAAAATGAGCAATCTTTATAGAGGGCCTTCCATAGATGCTACCTACCACGTTTCGGTTCATTTGGCCAAGCGGTTTCGGAGTAGAAGATTTTTAGGGAATCTACCAATCAGCAACACGAATTGCCTGTGCTGGCCATGTTTGTTAACGGATCCCAAATGAGCAATCTTTATAGAGGGCCTTCCATAGATGCTACCTACCACGTTTCGGTTCATTTGGCCAAACAGTTTCAGAGTAGAAGATGTTTTAGGAATCGACCAATCAGCAACAAGAATTGCCTGTGCCGACCATGCTTGCTAAGGGATCAGGACTAAATGAGCAATCTTTACAGAGGGCCTTTCATAGATGCTTCCTACCAAATTAGGTTCATTTGGTCAAGAGGTTTCAGAGGAGAAGATTTTTTTAGAAATCGACCAATCAGCATCAAGAACTGCCTGTGGCGGCCATGTTTGCTACGAATTGAGCCGAAATGAACAATCTTTATAGAGGACCTTCCATATATGCTTCCTACCAAGTTTTAATTCATTTGGCCAAGCGGTTTCAGAGATTTTTAGAAATTGACCAACCAGAAACAATAACTGCCAATGGCTATTCGATTTCAGAGGTGAAGATTTTTTAGAAATCAACCAACCAGCAATAAGAATTGCCTATGGTGGCCATGTTTGTTAATGGATCATGACGAAATGAAAAATCTTTATAGAGAACCTTGCATAGATGCTTCCTATTAAGCTTCAGTTCATTGAGCTAAGGGGTTTCAGAGCAGTAGATTAAAATGTGAAAAGTTTACAGACAACGTCAGCTCAAAAGCTTTGATGAATACCAGAGTACAACACAAATTCTAACACGACTCCTTCTTACGCTTTGTAGACAAACGAGCGATTTATCGATGGTATAATCTCGTTCACACATGTGCCGGTGAATATGACTGACTTTTCCATTGGCAGCATAAATGGTGTGTGACACTTTCCGCAAACGTAAATATAAATTACCGTCTTCCAATCAAAGTATACTACCGTATTTGTAATCTTAGACATATCAGAATCGAAATAAATCATGGAAGCATGAATGTGTTTTGAGTTTTAACATGGGTTGGCGGATATTAGTAAATTTTATCCCTCGTCTCTGGCTCGGGATAAAATACTAATATCCAACAATCCATGTTAAAACTCAAAACACATTCTGGCTTCCATGATTTATTTCTTAATTAGCGGGTCATTTTATCTGAGCCTGAATTACTCACCTGGTCACTTATACAGTTTATGTTCAATAAAGTATAGATTTTGTTAAAAAAATATTTTATAAATTTCGAATTTAACAAATAAATATATGATTTTTGATTCTGTCACATCTCTCCAACAGTAAAAGTTACAACAAATCAGCGGGGAACCTCCAATGTAACGAAGGAATGCGCGGTAGCTAATTTTCATGGGCAAACTTCTGTTGCTTATGCTTATGTTTGAATGGTGCCAGGTAGTTTATTTTCATGGATAACACTTTGACACCTGTGTCATACATTGAACAGATGTAAGGTAGCTTATTTTCATGGAAAACGTCATGACTCCTATCCAATGTAACGAAGGAATGCGAGGTAGCTAATTTTCATGGGCAAACTTCTCATGTTTATGCTTATGTTTGAATGGTGCCAGGTAGTTTATTTTTATGGATAACACTTTGACACCTGTGTCATACATTGAACAGATGTAAGATAGCTTATTTTCATTGAACACTTCGTGACTCCTATTCTATGCAATGAAGAAAGGTCAGGTAGCTAATTTTCATGGGCAGGTAGCTAATTTTCATGGACCATGAAACGAAGGAATGCGAGGTAGCTAATTTTCATGGACAGGTAGCTAATTTTCATGGATCATGAAACGAAGGAATGCGAGGTAGCTAATTTTCATGGGCAGGTAGCTAATTTTCATGGACCATGAAACGAAGGAATGAGAGGTAGCTAATTTTCATGGGCAGGTAGCTAATTTTCATGGACCATGAAACGAAGGAATGAGAGGTAGCTAATTTTCATGGGCAGGTAGCTAATTTTCATGGACCATGAAACGAAGGAATGCGAGGTAGCTAATGTTCATGGGCAAACTTCTGATGCTTATGTTTATGTTTGAATGGTGCCAGGTAGTTTATTTTCATGGATAACACTTTGACACATGTGTCATACATTGAACAGATGTAAGGTAGCTTATTTTCATGGAAAACGTCATGACTCCTATCCAATGTAACGAAGGAATGCGAGGTAGCTAATTTTCATGGGCAGGTAGCTAATTTTCATGGACCATGAAACGAAGGAATGAGAGGTAGCTAATTTTCATGGGCAAAATGAACTTCTGTTGCTTATGCTTATGTTTGAATGGTGCCAGGTAGTTTATTTTTATGGATAACACTTTGACACCTTTGTCATACATTGAACAGATGTAAGGTAGCTTATTTTCATGGAAAACGTCATGACTTCTATCCAGTGTAACGAAGGAATGCGAGGTAGCTAATTTTCATGGGCAGGTAGCTAATTTTCATGGACCATGAAACGAAGGAATGCGAGGTAGCTAATTTTCATGGGCAAACTTCTGTTGCTTATGCTTATGTTTGAATGGTGCCAGGTAGTTTATTTTTATGGATAACACTTTGACACCTGTGTCATACATTGAACAGATGTAAGGTAGCTTATTTTCATGGAAAACGTCATGACTTCTATCCAGTGTAACGAAGGAATGCGAGGTAGCTAATTTTCATGGGCAGGTAGCTAATTTTCATGGACCATGAAACGAAGGAATGCGAGGTAGCTAATTTTCATGGGCAAACTTCTGTTGCTTATGCTTATGTTTGAATGGTGCCAGGTAGTTTATTTTTATGGATAACACTTTGACACCTGTGTCATACATTGAACAGATGTAAGGTAGCTTATTTTCATGGAAAACGTCATGACTTCTATCCAATGCAACGAAGGAATGCGAGGTAGCTAATTTTCATGGGCAGGTAGCTAATTTTCATGGGCAAACTTCTGATGCTTATGCTTATGTTTGAATGGTGCCAGGTAGTTTATTTTCATAGAACACGTCATGACTCCTATTCCATGCAATGAAGAAAGGTCGAGTAGCTAATTTTCATGGACAAGCTTCAGATGCTTATGCTCATGTTTGAACGGTGCAGGTAGTTTATTTTCATGGATAACACTTTGAAACCTATGTCATACACTGGACAGATGCAAGGTAGCTTATATTCATGGAAAACTTCACGACTTCTATCCCATGTAATGAAGAAATTATGCTGACTAGTCTTTGCCTTTATTCTTTTACGCCATGTGCCAATATAAATTGTATAGTTTTTGGTTTGATCAGATCGTTGATCGAAACCACGATCTACCGCACATGATGCGAGTACTCGTAACTATTTCACCACAGGAGCGTTATTGCTTGTTATAACTAAGCGTCTTATTTCTTTGGAATAGATATAGTATAAACATAGTTTATTAATTAATTCAATATTACACATTATGATAATACACATATAAATGGAATAGATATACACATTTTTGTATATATGCAAAGCAGAAAATGCATTATGTACAGATAAATAATATGGTGATTGATATATAGAAACTTGTTCATGTCACTATAAGTATATAATTTTTTAAAAATATTATTAGACTTGAATTTATTTATATTATATATATATATAACCCCGCGGGAACCCCGGTGTATAGAAATGGGACCGAGAGCTTCTTCGGCTTGAAGGGGCGTCCGTCGGTTGTGCGGGATGTATAAATTCACAACCAATCCGTCCTTCGGTCGAGACGTAAATAAAACCGAGGTCTCGTGTTGAGAGATTGCCATCCTCTTCGCACGTTAAAGAACCCAGTATGCTCATGATGAGACCTGTTGCACTGGCTAAATTATTCGTCCCTACCCATACACCTTTCCTTGTTTCGAGTCCCGTGGCGTTTAAATTTTTAAATGTTCTCGTCCTGAATATAGCTGAAAAATTGCTCGCTGGACGTTAAACACCAACCAATCAATCAATCAATCAATCATATATTTCATATCGAAATAACTTATTTTCATCCAGATTTTGCTCCATGTAAACAAGGATTTATATATATATATATATATATATATATATATATATATATAAATCCTTGGTGTAAATGAATAAATAGGAGTTTGCTATCCATATCTTGGATAAATCTATCTAATTAAATAGATTTCCTCGCCTACATCCACCCCCCTTTTTTCGTTCAAAAATACTAATTACCAAGAATCTATCAAAACATGGTAAAAGGGGAATAACTGGCATAGTACTTTTAATGTATTATTAAGGTAGCTAATTTTCATGGCTATCATTTGGAACACCTTTGTGGTTTAGGAAAATCTAGTTCCGAACGTCAAAAAGTAGCTAATAATTATGGTAGCTAATAATTATAGGACACCGGAACAGAACAGTACATAAAATTTGCCAAGAATAATCAATGTACGTGAAATTGATCGAAATTATTTGATTCTAACCATTTTTTTTTTTTTTTTTTTTTTTTTTCATAATACTTTATTGTTTGACTCGCCTGTTAACAAAACACCTTAGATGCCCAGGTAAGCAAAAATAATCTAAGGTTCCCTGTTTTACAATAGATCTCTTATCCAGGGTTATTAAGAGATTTATTAGAGTCCACATGATCCCATTTCAAAAATACAACTAAATTTATCAATAATAAAATCAACATGTAAGTCAATCTATATCGGCATTTTATGATAGCTTCAACATAATTTTTTATAACATTTACATACATGCATTGTACTCATATATTATAACTACTTACTAATCACTGATAGAATTGTCAAGATTTTGGCTTTATCTATTGTATCATTACAATTGGCCGTTAGCAAAATTTTTAGTTCAGATTTTAAAGTCTGTTTCCATATATTACAAAGTACATTTTGATTGATATGAATTTTGTCATATTTAACTTTGTTTCTTGCCTTCCAAATAGACCACTTAGATATAAAAATTAATGTATTTAATAGAAGTTCATGGTTACCCCCCATATTGAACCCAAACATCATATTTTTCTCATTTAAATTAAAAGTTCCCACATTTAAAGTGTTTATTAAAATTGTGATGTTTGAGACAGAATATGTTTTTAACATCATGTTGGGGATCAGTGAGTAATTGTTGTTTACGGCAATTTTTCAGCTATATCCCGACGAGAACAAGTTAATTTTCAATGAGATGAAGATGAGGTCCCAACACGCTTAGTTGTTGTTTTTTTTTATAATATATATATATATAATATATATATATCTTAAAAATGATATAGGGGTGCATATTTTTTTATTAATAAAGTTATATGTCTTAAAGACAAGCCACTGTGGTTGGAATCCGGAACAGAACAGTACATACAATTTGCCAAGAATAATCAATGTACGTGAAATTGATCGAAATTATTTGATTCTAACCATTAATAAACGATTATTTACCATGAAAGTAGAAAATCATGATTTTAATAATTTGAAGTAGAGGCAAGCTGAATTTTTCTTTTTCATTGAAATTTTGACTTCAGTTAAAACCATTCACTCATCTATTTCTGAGTTTGAATTTCTTTTTGAACAGTTATCTACCATCAAATTATTTCAATGTTTCCATATTCAGATGGTCGTTGTGCCATTTTTACGAAATAATCCGTCTGCTGTTATGTTTTTTCAGCGGTTTATATTTCCCGCCAAAACATTATGGGAAAAATATTCGGAGCGCATCTGGGTTTTTCATTGCAGGTAATCCATTCGTAAAAATCCCAGGGTTCCCGTTCTTGCACTTCCGTCTCAAATGATGTAGTTTGATCTAAAAACGAAGCTGCCTCGCTATTCTCGGCGAGATTTCTTGGAAAAGATCGACGTACAGACTGAAATTCGAACATGGGCAATTAGGTAAGTGTCTTAGAAACAGTTTGATACGACAGTGGCATATGTAGACAAGGTAAAAAGTGTAAAAAAACACTGGGGTTTCCCAACCAAGGTGAGCGATATGGCGCGAAATATGAAAATGGAGTTGCATACCTTCTCTCTTATACTGTATCAGTCGAAAAAATGTGGACAGAGAATACATGTATTATTCATGATGTATGACGTCTACTGATATTGTCAAATGAAGAAAAAACGAATGATTATGAAAATTTTGAAAAAGGAATGATTTATATGAAAATTTTGAAAAAAGGGGGGGTAGTAGAGAAAAGGGGGGAGGAGGAAACGAAATCCATGCCCCATGCGCCTGTGCATGAAAGTAGAAAATCACGATACAACAAAATTAGGAAACCAACACGAAAATTTTTTAAAAAGGGAAGTACAAAGAATGTGAACAAATATCAAACTTTGTTTAACAACGTACGTACACGTGTACTATAGTTTCCTCTTTCAACAGTTATTGTACGTATGCTATGCGTATTTACTAATTACAAAATTATTGAAAATATTGATTTTTGCTCATGTAGAACATAAGAAAAAATTAATAAGAATGTATTCAATTTTATTTTATATTCGCATTCACAGTTAGTAACAGGTGCCCGTGACGCAGATATGATTGCAACGTTGTCCTTGTCTTATTTCAACGTAATGACGTGATCACTTAAGTAATTTAGTAATATGTCAGAAGATAGTTACAACTTATGATGCATTTGTTGTTAACTTGAGGAATATTGTTATACAAATAAAAAAAAATATTGTTGATAATTAGATAGAAATTGTGTTTGAAATAATAGTTTGCATAGGTTACAAACGTCTAAGCGATAATAAAACGCTCCGCTAACCACCGTTGGTACTCGAGCGACACCTGTTGAGTAAATTTGGGTGAGTGGTCTCCATTAAATATCAAGTGATGATTTCCGAACTGAAACTTTCTAACAAATGAACCAAAGCCGTCAGTTCGAGAGGGATAAATGTTACAACAGACGAATGCCGTAGTGTAGGGTGATCATGTTGTAGGTTTATGTATATTATGTGTTCTACACGTCAACTAGACGGTGTGACACAGTTTAGTTTGTAATTTCATATGGTTACTTCTACCATTATGTTATATTTCGTCACTTGTTAGATATCCTTTACTGAGATAATTTTTTTATATTATTTGGCCTCACAGGGGCTAGGTGCGTCCGAAAAAAAAAATACTATATAATACTACAAGGGGGCGAACTCGCATGCTTCCATTTTTTAAAGTCGTAAATTGATCGTAACTTCGGAACGCCTTAATATTTTCAAAAAAAATTTCCACCAGTCGAAAGTCAAGTAATTTTCCTTTCCAAAGAGACCCCATTGTTAGTGTAGGCCTCCGAACTGCTGAGGTATCATACACGAACCAAAACAAAACGGCGTGAAAATCCGAAGTCGTACAAAGAGGATTAGAGACAACCCGTACACCATACTTTTTATATATTTTGTCTTTTGTTGTAAATAAAATATTTTGCATTAATGTTCAGATTGTAGTTCCTTCTGAATGGTTTTGATTTGTTATGTAAACATTACCACGTGCTTTTGTTATTGTTATTTTTCACCCGAATAATTTATTCATCACGTGATTTTTTCGATCAATAACTTCTAGATAAACTGAAATTTATACCTGTAATTACAAGTTGAAATAAAAAATATAGTGAAATAAGTAATGTTCTTAGTTTCTTTTATTTTTGTTTTTTATTTTTTTCATATCGCCTATTTATAATAGGTTATTTTGCCAGCCACGTGGTTCTATTTTCATTTCATTCTATATATATAAAAATATTTTTTGCGTATTACACACGCTGTATTGACAGTAGCTCACACACCATTTATCCGCGACATTCATTATTACATCTTTAAATACCTGTTTGACAATCAATTGCAGGTGTTGTTTATAAATCTTATAAATAGACTTGATTAATTTCGTCCCACAAGTGAGCAGACGACGTTTTTACTGATAGAGTTAACAAATCTTTGTCTAACACATATATACAAAAGCGAAACGTTGTTATAACATTTTAAAATATGATAAATAAAATATAACACAGCTAATGTTAATGTCTAATAGATATATATTCTTATAAAAAAAAATCTCTTACTTAAGAAAACGACAATCGTACGAAGCATTGCCATAATCTTGAGTTTGTACATATATCTTTTGTTTTGTTTACAATTTTTGTTTCACTACGATGTTGATCATATGAAATGTCATTGTTTTAAATCACACTGTTATACATGTACACATATATTTTCACAGCCCTATTTATTAAACCTTGTCAAAACGTTTTCTTTTGATAATGGTTGATATTGTATCATACAGGGTAACAATAGGGCTGTTCTATAATAAAATTAGTATGATTTGTTTACGAAAAGCCAGAAAGGTGTCGGTGTGTTTGAGTGATTTTATTGATATGTTTTTGTTATACTTAAGACATGTTATGTCATGGTGTTTAGTGAAATATAAGTTTAATTATAATATAATATTATCTTATATATTATTATTTAGTTTATTGATTGTTTGTGGGGATATTGAATTAAACCCAGGTCCACAGGGCACGCCAGTTTCCCACGAAAACACATTATCTATTTTTCATGCGAATATACGAAATAAATTAAATTATATTATAGATATAGTTGAAGACTTTGATATTATATTTTTTACGGAAACACATTTAGATAACAGTATAAGTGATGCTGACATAAGTTTGCCGGGTTTTGAGGTTCCTATTAGGAGGGACAGGAACTGTAGTGGAGGTGGTATTATTTTTTATTATAAAAGTTTTGTTAATGTTATACGTAGACAGGATTTAGAACATGGCGATTTACTAGAGTGTATGTGGTTTGAACTTAAAAGTAAATTTCAGTCTATTCTGATCAACATAAATTACCGATCAGTAAGACAAGCACCTGCTTATTATTGGCAGTATAACCTCCATTCACTTAATCAACAAACACACTATCACGCAATATAGCAATTATAATATTGTCATCGGGCGTTTCAATATATTTGAGGATTCTGAATTAACACAATCTGCATAGATATATTATTTTCATTATTTGTTTTATTAAGTGTTAAATTGGTCGACACTATCACAATTAGATCTCATATTGCATCTATCAATTAGAGGTAATACCATTAAATGGAATCTCCATTTTTGCTTTTATTTAACAATATTTTTTTTAAATCACAAAACACGACTTTTCCAGATCAACGAATCTATTCACCAGTTTCATGCCAATTATTTGTATAGTTAATTAATCACTATATCACTTTTATAGAAAAAAAATAAGTGAAGGACATAATTTTATCACCCATAAAAAGACAGATATCTAATATAGTGCGCACGATACTTTGATGATAAACCTTCATCAGGAACACTAAAAGTCGGAAGATTGGAAAAGTAATTAATTTAGACATCTTTGGGAGCTAGTTAAGATAGCCATTGCATTACTGTGCATCATATGGTCGTGTATCTGTCGTTACCATACAAGAACAAGAACTTCTCTATTCAATACAAACATATATATCAAATGTGTGCACATGACGCGTTTCTGGAATAACCGTCATCAAGTTCGCTCAGTATCGAAATATTGGAAAGCCAAATAGTTTAAAAGTGCTTGGGAGCAATACCTCTAATGGTAATAAACTGGAAAGCCAAAGTCGGCCTTGGTCAGTTATGTCTGATGGAGGAGAAACTTAGATTAGATAATGATTACGTTATTTAGGACTTGTAAAAGTCAATAATAAATATATCTAATTAACCATGTCAGTGTTGAAACACTGATTGCTGGGCGGATGATGCCCCTGGGAACTAATATTCCACCAGCAGTATTATCGATCCAGTGATAGTAATACAAACTTAGCTATCAAATATAGTGCGCACGACGTGTTTCTGGAATAACCTTCATCAGATACGCTCAGTATTGAAATATTGGAAAGCCAAATAATTTATAACTTTAATAAGCTCTCCTTCCTCAATTTTTGCTTCATTGCTATCCGTAGAAATGACAAATTTTATTTATGCAATATTTATTTCCAGCTGAAGCAGCAGACATTCATAGAGAGGAAACGGAACAAGGTAAGACTCAATTTATTAGAAAACCATGAGTTATTGTCTGTTGAAGTTTTTTGTAAGCATGTCGATTTGTATACCTTAAATGATCCAAGCCATTTCATTTTTTAAGGGATCTATGTTTTTGCCCTAAAGATCAAAATGTCGTGAAAATATATAGCAAAAATAAAAGAAGAAAAATGGCCAGAAAGATGCAAAAGGCTATAAACTGACCATGTAATTTTCAATGAGGAATAGTATGGAGAAACAAAATGATATTATCAAATTATTGTTTCGTGTGAAAACAATGGGTGGGTGAGGTTATATAGCCACCATCCCTTCCCCTCTCAAAAAAAGAAAGAAAAAAGAAAAGAAAAGAAAGCTGAATGATCTTTCCTTAAATCTGGCACATTCTCCGAAAATAAAATAATTAAACAGTACAGTACAGTAAGAGACGATATGGATGTAAATCAAGAAGGTAATAAGCATTCGTATATCAAAGAAGGACACACAATACAATGACCAAAAGAAAAAAGGACAGAGGGACAAACAACGATCTACCAAACATACACATAAAACTAAAGATCGAGTAACACAAACCCCACTAAAAACCGGGGGTGAAGTCAGGTGCCCCAGAAAGTTAAACAGTTCCTGCTCCACTAGTGGCACCCGTCATGAGAGATAATCTAACATAACACTCGGATATAAAATAGGGTAAAGGAACGGTGCTTTTATTGCTATGCTACATTTCACTGTAGGTTTTTCAACTATGAGAATAACGATACCCTTAAAATAAGAAACGACCCATAACCGGCATTTGTGAGTATATACAACTGCAATATGACCGCTGTTACGACGATCATTGGTATACAATATGATGTCAGAACGACACACAATGACACGTGTTTAAATGATTTTGCATAAATAACAGCATATTGCCATTAACACCGTACGTGTTCTAAAAGTTATTAGTCGGAGTAAAGTAGATGGACGGGTACATCATAAAGCATATCTAACTGTGCGGGTTAAAATTACAAATAAGAATGTCAACTCTATATACATAGTGTTGGTTATCTACCATTCAAGATAAGTTTGAGGAAACCAAAGGGGCACAAACTAAAAGGGACAAAAGGACAAAAATGATCTACAAAACATTACACAGAAAAGAAAAGATTGAGCAACGCGAATCCCACTAAAAAGCTGGGGTGAACTCAGGTGCTCCGGAAGGGTAAACAATTGCTGCTCCACTTGTGCTACCCGTTGTGTTACTCTTGTTACAAAACCGGTGATAGGACATAAGTGTTACCTTTTAATGCGTTTTATATGCATTACCAAATCTTCTGAAACAAAATATATAATATCTAACTTTGTGCTTAACTTTTTACAGACACTGAGACTATCATTGCAACGAATAGAAAACTGAAGAAAAGTATTATGTGTATAAGATGTCATACCAATGAAAATTGTATGTTATTTGTGAACTGTGGACACAGAGTAACGTGTGAATCTTGTTCAAATCAAATTGACTATTGTCCGTATTGTGATGTAAAAATCAAAAGCAAATTAAAGACTTTCCTGTCCTAATATGTGTCACTTAATACTTTTTATATGTACTCATTGTCTTTTCAAGCAATAATAAAATGTGCCTTTTACCTACTCAAATCAAATTATGCATATTGCGCACTCATTACCATTCCAATCAATATTGATTGTAGCCATTATCTGTTCCAATTATACTCATTACGCATTCACTGCCATAGCAATGAATATTATGTACTCATTGTCTATTCGAGTTATACTTACTGTGTATTCACTGCCATAGCATTGACTAGTATGTACTAATTGCCTATTTAAAATATATTTGAGCACTCTTTACCTTTTGAATAACAAATTATGTATCCATTACCTATTCATATTATACCTGTTCAGCATTCATTGCCATAGCAAATAATATAGTTGGTTTTGTTTTGTTTATTGTGTTTAACGCCACTTTCAAAAATATTTCAGCTGTATCGTGCATTCAGTTTTATTGGTGGAGGAAACCGGAGTACAGTGTGAAAACTACCATCTTGTCGCAAGTCACTGACAAACTTTGTCATATAATATTGTATCGAGGACACTTTGCCATGAACAGGTTTCGAACTCACAACTTTAGTGGTGATAGACACTGATTGCACAGGTAGTTGTAAATCCAACCACCATACGATCATGACGGCCCGTGCAAATAATTCCACGTACCCATTACCTATTCAGATTATCCTTATTTCACACTTAAATGGCAAACCAGATCTTTTACTTTTTAGGTAGATATATCCTTTCCTCTATCACCGCCAAGACTTTTTACCGGACTTGACTGAATATGTGTATCTTATAAGAAGCAGTAAGTGCTTACTTTTGGGGTCACCTGAGTTCACCCCAGTTTTTTTGTGGGGTCCGTGTTGCTCATCTTTTTAGTTTTTTGTGTTGTCCTATTATGTGTCTTTATGTTCTGGGTTCCGTGTTGTGATGTCCGTTGCGATTTCCGCAAAAAACCCCAAAAAAAACGATGTTCGGTTCGTCTTTACACCCAGTCGTTTGTGGGAGAGCTCATGTTATATTTTCACAGTTTTCCGGTTGTTAACTGATTTGGTCTGTTTATATACTTGTTAGTTTTTACTTTCCCTTTGGAAGATTGTTCGGAGTTCGGTAATTTTGTTAATTACCCTTATTTAGGTTATTTGCATTTAGTTGCGTATAGTGGAGTATATCTCATATTGTGTGATGTCTTTGCTTTGTTTTTCTTTGTTTTCTGTATCCTATATTGCCAGTTTTTCTGTATTGTCCATCTTTGATTGCCCCTTCGGTATTCTCTAGCTCTTAATTTAGGACATTTCAAGTAAATATTTGTGCACCCATTACATATTTCAATAGTACCTATTGTGTATTCATTTCCTTTGCAATGAATATTAATGTACAAAACATGTACTTATATATAATTACATATTAATAAGAACGCAGCTATCTAACCTGGTAATAAATTACTGTGCATTCTTTGCCTTTTCAGTGAATATTGATGTACCCATTTCTATGTTCAAATTCAAGTAAAGTTTGAAAATACCAAAGACGTAATCAGAAATATAAATCAAATAAGGACAGACAATACAATGGCCTAGGGAAAAAGAACGAAAGGACAACGATCTTTACATAGAAAACTAAAGATTGAGCAAAACGAAGCAAGCAAAAACCCCGGGGTGAATTCATGTGTTCTGAACAAATAAGCTGTACCTTCGCCACTGGTGGAAGTCGTCATATTACTGCTGTAAACAATCCGGTGGTAAATCATGAAATAGGAAAGGATGGAATTGTAATAACGACAAAAGGAACATAACGTGTTCGTGTGTGACACATATATGCTGTAGGCTTAACATGGTCATGGTGGTGAACGAATAACATTCGAAGTGATTACCTCCATCTAACCACTAGGAACAGTTGGATCAGTAGATTGCATGCTTAGCAGCAACCCGCTATCTTAGAAATAGATATTTACGTACCCATAAGAAGAGATTGAAGATATCAATCAGAATCCGTAAATCGAAGGACAGATAACACAATGGCTAAAATAACGAACAAAAGGACAAAGAACGATCTACAAACCACTACACAGAAAACATAAAGATTGAGCAACGCGACGTCCACTCAGCTTCTCCAGAAGGGTAATCAGTTCCTGCTCCACTGGTGATATCTGCCTGTTACTGTTAAACGATATGATCATCATCTGACATGAAAATCGTGTTGGACAAAATGGCATAACCTATTTAAATTATATTTATTCCGCACTTAGTGCCTTTGCAATGAACGGTTATGCACCCATTGCCTATTAATAAAAGCACACGTACGTATTCCAATTATAATTGTTGCGTTCTGATTGTCTTTTAAATGTATCCATTACATATTCAATAATATTTGCTATGTGCAAACTGCAATTGAACTGAATATTCATGTACCAATTGGCTATTCAATAAAAGGTTGAGTGTATCTTCGGTTTTCTCTAACATTGTCTTGAAAATACCAAAGGGGTACTTTGAAGCCGTAAATCAATGAAGGACAAATAATGACCTGCAAAACAGTATATCTCCAATCAATTGTCTTGGTTTTCTTGATGCCGAAGCAAGTTGGTATAGCAGGTATCGAATGGATGATGGATATTCGGGACATTATATAGTTACACCACATTGAACCAATCAATGTTATTGGTTTGTATGACAGTAGCATTTTCATCCAATGAACGTAAAGGGTATACACTTAAATGTCCGATTTATAGATTGATTATATATCAATTCTTTCACGAAAGAGGGTACCTAGAACGATTTTCAGTTAACACAATTGTATAAATAGTGATTGATATGTTTACAATAATTACAACGAGAAATTAAAATTTAAAAATTAAAATACAAAGAGTATGAAAATAATTTCTTTCTTTTTTTCACCAATGCTATCGTACTTTCCAGATTTTTACAAAAAAGAAAAATTCTTCTCGCACTTTTTCTTTTCGTTAGTGCAATAAAATGCTTGACATGAAGCCATAATGATATTGTAAATATCAAAAGATAAATATACGACATTATTTTACGATTTACATAATTTTTAATGATAAATTCTAATATGACGTTCCGTATTCGGTATACAAATAAAGGCATATTTGAATATCAATCAAATATAGGCCACACATGCGCGCTGAGCTAAAATAAAACACCTACATAAAAACTGACTATTTTCAGAAAATTCTTCATGGTTAGCGATTTTCTATTATTGTTTATCTAAAAAATGTTGAAATAAATGAAGTCAAAATTAAATAAATCCGAATCAAGTCTTATCATAATTAAACTTTTATAAACACGCCATTGCAGAAAGAACTCTCCGAAGCACCTGTCTGTCAGTCCGTTTCCACGATCAGTGCGTCATTAAGCCGTAATCGAGTTTCTGACATGAATCTCTTACAATATGCTAATATTTCGTGAGGAACCTTCACATTTAACATCGTAAACCAGGAATAAACATTGTACTTACTTACCTTTCGTTCACTGTCTCCATTTTTATCTCCCTTTATCTCCGATCCGACTGGCTGCGTTCAACTGGTAATTTCGTTGTTAATCATTTAAAGTTGTTTATTTGTAATACAATTGATATTGGACCTTGTCAATACAATTCTTTTCGGTATTTTAAGCCACAGTTTCAACCACAATTTCGCTTTCCATCTCTTAATTCCCTATTTTACCATTATTAAAATTCCGTAGGAGATTGATGGAAAAGCCACTACCAGCGCATCACCTTGACCACCTCGAATTTTAAAATTACTGTATTTGTCCTATTAGAATCGAAATAATTCATGCCGGTCATACTCATGAATATAATGCCTACCCATATTTTAATAACAATAAAGTATGGCCGACATGAATTATTTCTTAAATTGCACCTGATCAATACTGATATATTATACCATACCGGTTGTACGACGTCACAGGCAGGATAAATCCGAGAATGGATTATGCCTTTTGTCTCCTCCACATTGAAGAGAGTTTTGAAAAATGGCCATCCCCATTATTTGGTGCTACCGTCAACTTCAATCACCAAATTCTACCTTACGATATACTATTTTTAACATTCATTAGCACAACTGTCTTTTATTTACTGTCATTTAAATTTTCACGCTAACTTGTTAAGACCATGGCGTTTTCCTTTATGATAACATATTTCTATCGAAGTGTTAATTGAAGTGGCATGAGATTGGTCTTTATTGCATAAGAAAATAATGGAAAGCGTGTGAAAATATATAAACTTTATTTATTTACATATTAGTAATAAGTCTTTGTTCATTCAAAGGCAATGCAACTTATATAATACATAAATTACACACAGAATAAATAACAACAACAGAGGATGCCATGCAGTATATATGACAAAGTTACAATAAAACAAAACAATTAACAATTTCTAAGTTTTGCCGAAATACAACAATATTTTATAAATATAAATAAATTATCCTAAAAATGTCCATTTCCTTCTTTCTATTAAAATATTTCAAGATAAATTGAAATAACAATCTTTTGTGAGACGAACCTGTGATGTATATGTTCAATAAATAATGTAATAAAACTTAAGAAAAAGCATGTTCTAGAAAGAGTTCCAAAATATCCTATAGAAAATAGTATAAAGAAGCATAATCGATAAACCCAATACACAATCTTTCTTAGCACATGATCACACACTTTCATGGCTTGATACAGGCACTTTGATAAAACGTGGCGGGGTTGAGATTGGTTTATGGGCCAAAATTGATAAAGTAGTCCGTTAATGTAAGTGAAAAAGATTTTTCTATCTTACCCTGGCTCCTGGGTAAAGACAAGCTACAGGTGCCTTTTCCTGCAAAATTGTTTTCCATTATTGAAGTAAATTGTCGATTTATCGATATACATTCGTGTCTTGACAGTATTTTAAATGTATTTCATAATATAATATATAGACAGTATCCTTAAATGATACCACAACAGTGATAAATACTAATATAAACTATAGAAAGGAATTTGACGTTGGTCAAAGGGAGGTAATTTTGTTTTGTTTACATTAGTTACTAACAAGGGAGAGCACTCTATATTTTCTCAACGTAAACAAATATTGACCCGATAGACAGAGATGAGAAAAAGAGCAAACAGCGTAAAAGGTGCAAGATTTTTTTTTATTGTAGAATCTATCACAAATTGTTAATTTTATTATTTTGAACCCCTTTGAAGTAGTGAAATGAAAATCATGTTTTATTTTATTACGTAGCATTTTGGTCCTGTAATACGGTTCGCAAATTAATACGCCAAACTACACAAAAAGTAAACAAACATTGACACAGTAAAAAGGGGTAAGAAAAAGAGTCGAACGCCGCGAAAGGTGCAAAATAGTAAAATCTGTGACACCCTCGGGTAAGATTTAAATCGTATCCGATTCGGACAAGCCTCGTCCGATACGATTTAAATCTTACCCTCGGGTGTCATAGATTTTACTATCTTGCACCTCTCCTAGTGTTAGACCCTGTATATCCCTTTGAGTGTAATGCATTATATTATGAAAAAAAAACATAGACATAAATTATAAAAAGACATGTAATAAAAATGTAGATATCGACGAGTTCCGGGAATAAACTTCATCAGGTATGCTCATAATCAAAAGATTAGAAAAATAAATAATCTATATGTGATTGTCAAAGGGCCTACATATACCTGAAACACATTATTTATATATTATATAAAACAAATAATCCATGTAACTGTCGGAACACTAACTATTGGAGTTTGACATCTTTGGACACTCATAGTACATCAACAGGGTTATCGACCCAGTGATAGAAATAAAAACGTAGGTATCGAATTTTACTAGGCATTTAATTCTTACTGTTGTTAATTATACTATCAATGCGCACTGTTGAAATAAACATTAGCAAAAACCGAAATGGCAATCAAGAACGGACAACCCATAGAAACTGGTAACATTGGGCACACAAAACACTGGACGAAGACAAACAAACCAAGAAAATACCTGACAGAAAACTAAAACGTTGAGCAACATGAACTGCCCCAATATCGGGGGTGAACCCAGACACCAGCGAAGGGAAAGCAGTTCCCGCCTTCCACAAGACAACGCCATGCCACTCATGTCAATACGTGTTAGACACCACTATGCACCAAACAAACACAAATAACGTAGATAAAACATGAGCCCTCCTACAAACAACTGGAGATAAAGACGAACCTAACAAACACAAATAACGTAGATAAAACATGAGCCCTCCTACAAACAACTGGAGATAAAGACGAACCTAACAAACACAAATAACGTAGATAAAACATGAGCCCTCCTACAAACAACTGGAGATAAAGACGAACCTAACAAACACAAATAACGTAGATAAAACATGAGCCCTCCTACAAACAACTGGAGATAAAGACGAACCTAACAAACACAAATAACGTAGATAAAACATGAGCCCTCCTACAAACAACTGGAGATAAAGACGAACCTAACAAACACAAATAACGTAGATAAAACATGAGCCCTCCTACAAACAACTGGAGGTAAAGACGAACCTAACAAACACAAATAACGTAGATAAAACATGAGCCCTCCTACAAACAACTGGAGGTAAAGACGAACCTAACAAACACAAATAACGTAGATAAAACATGAGCCCTCCTACAAACAACTGGAGGTAAAGACGAACCTAACAAACACAAATAACGTAGATAAAACATGAGCCCTCCTACAAACAACTGGAGGTAAAGACGAACCTAGCAAACACAAATAACGTAGATAAAACATGAGCCCTCCTACAAACAACTGGAGGTAAAGACGAACAAAACAAACACAAATAACGTAGATAAAACATGAGCCCTCCTACAAACAACTGGAGGTAAAGATGAACCTAGCAAACACAAATAACGTAGATAAAACATGAGCCCTCCTACAAACAACTGGAGGTAAAGACGAACAAAACAAACACAAATAACGTAGATAAAACATGAGCCCTCCTACAAACAACTGGAGGTAAAGACGAACCTAACAAACACAAATAACGTAGATAAAACATGAGCCCTCCTACAAACAACTGGAGGTAAAGACGAACCTAACAAACACAAATAACGTAGATAAAACATGAGCCCTCCTACAAACAACTGGAGGTAAATAGAAACCAAACAAACACAAATAACGTAGATAAAACATGAGACCTCCTACAAACAACTGGAGGTAAAGACGAACCTAACAAACACAAATAACGTAGATAAAACATGAGCCCTCCTACAAACAACTGGAGGTAAATAGAAACCAAACAAACACAAATAACGTAGATAAAACATGAGCCCTCCTACAAACAACTGGAGGTAAATAGAAACCAAACAAACACAAATAACGTAGATAAAACATGAGCCCTCCTACAAACAACTGGAGGTAAATAGAAACCAAACAAACACAAATAACGTAGATAAAACATGAGCCCTCCTACAAACAACTGGAGGTAAATAGAAACCAAACAAACACAAATAACGTAGATAAAACATGAGCCCTCCTACAAACAACTGGAGGTAAATAGAAACCAAACAAACACAAATAACGTAGATAAAACATGAGCCCTCCTACAAACAACTGGAGGTAAAGACGAACCTAACAAACACAAATAACGTAGATAAAACATGAGCCCTCCTACAAACAACTGGAGGTAAATAGAAACCAAACAAACACAAATAACGTAGATAAAACATGAGCCCTCCTACAAACAACTGGAGGTAAATAGAAACCAAACAAACACAAATAACGTAGATAAAACATGAGCCCTCCTACAAACAACTGGAGGTAAATAGAAACCAAACAAACACAAATAACGTAGATAAAACATGAGCCCTCCTACAAACAACTGGAGGTAAATAGAAACCAAACAAACACAAATAACGTAGATAAAACATGAGCCCTCCTACAAACAACTGGAGGTAAAGACGAACCTAACAAACACAAATAACGTAGATAAAACATGAGCCCTCCTACAAACAACTGGAGGTAAATAGAAACCAAACAAACACAAATAACGTAGATAAAACATGAGCCCTCCTACAAACAACTGGAGGTAAATAGAAACCAAACAAACACAAATAACGTAGATAAAACATGAGCCCTCCTACAAACAACTGGAGGTAAAGACGAACCTAACAAACACAAATAACGTAGATAAAACATGAGCCCTCCTACAAACAACTGGAGGTAAATAGAAACCAAACAAACACAAATAACGTAGATAAAACATGAGCCCTCCTACAAACAACTGGAGGTAAATAGAAACCAAACAAACACAAATAACGTAGATAAAACATGAGCCCTCCTACAAACAACTAGAGGTAAATAGAAACCAAACAAACACAAATAACGTAGATAAAACATGAGCCCTCCTACAAACAACTGGAGGTAAATAGAAACCAAACAAACACAAATAACGTAGATAAAACATGAGCCCTCCTACAAACAACTGGAGGTAAATAGAAACCAAACAAACACAAATAACGTAGATAAACCATGAGCCCTACTACAAACAACTGGAGGTAAATAGAAACCAAACAAACACAAATAACGTAGATAAAACATGAGCCCTCCTACAAACAACTGGAGGTAAATAGAAACCAAACAAACACAAATAACGTAGATAAAACATGAGCCCTCCTACAAACAACTGGAGGTAAATAGAAACCAAACAAACACAAATAACGTAGATAAAACATGAGCCCTCCTACAAACAACTGGAGGTAAATAGAAACCAAACAAACACAAATAACGTAGATAAAACATGAGCCCTACTACAAACAACTGGAGGTAAATGGAAACCAAACAAACACAAATAACGTAGATAAAACATGAGCCCTCCTACAAACAACTGGAGGTAAATAGAAACCAAACAAACACAAATAACGTAGATAAAACATGAGCCCTCCTACAAACAACTGGAGGTAAATAGAAACCAAACAAACACAAATAACGTAGATAAAACATGAGCCCTCCTACAAACAACTGGAGGTAAATAGAAACCAAACAAACACAAATAACGTAGATAAAACATGAGCCCTCCTACAAACAACTGGAGGTAACGACGAACCTAATAAACACAAATAACGTAGATAAAACATGAGCCCTCCTACAAACAACTGGAGGTAAAGACGAACCTAACAAACACAAATAACGTAGATAAAACATGAGCCCTCCTACAAACAACTGGAGGTAAATAGAAACCAAACAAACACAAATAACGTAGATAAAACATGAGCCCTCCTACAAACAACTGGAGGTAACGACGAACCTAACAGACACAAATAACGTAGATAAAACATGAGCCCTCCTACAAACAACTGGAGGTAAAGACGAACCTAACAAACACAAATAACGTAGATAAAACATTAGCCCTCCTACAAACAACTGGAGGTAAAGACGAACCTAACAAACACAAATAACGTAGATAAAACATGAGCCCTCCTACAAACAACTGGAGGTAAATAGAAACCAAACAAACACAAATAACGTAGATAAAACATGAGCCCTCCTACAAACAACTAGAGGTAAATAGAAACCAAACAAACACAAATAACGTAGATAAAACATGAGCCCTCCTACAAACAACTGGAGGTAAATAGAAACCAAACAAACACAAATAACGTAGATAAAACATGAGCCCTCCTACAAACAACTGGAGGTAAATAGAAACCAAACAAACACAAATAACGTAGATAAAACATGAGCCCTCCTACAAACAACTGGAGGTAAATAGAAACCAAACAAACACAAATAACGTAGATAAAACATGAGCCCTCCTACAAACAACTGGAGGTAACGACGAACCTAACAAACACAAATAACGTAGATAAAACATGAGCCCTCCTACAAACAACTGGAGGTAAAGACGAACCTAACAAACACAAATAACGTAGATAAAACATGAGCCCTCCTACAAACAACTGGAGGTAAAGACGAACCTAACAAACACAAATAACGTAGATAAAACATGAGCCCTCCTACAAACAACTGGAGGTAAATAGAAACCAAACAAACACAAATAACGTAGATAAAACATGAGCCCTCCTACAAACAACTGGAGGTAAATAGAAACCAAACAAACACAAATAACGTAGATAAAACATGAGCCCTCCTACAAACAACTGGAGGTAAATAGAAACCAAACAAACACAAATAACGTAGATAAAACATGAGCCCTCCTACAAACAACTGGAGGTAAATAGAAACCAAACAAACACAAATAACGTAGATAAAACATGAGCCCTACTACAAACAACTGGAGGTAAATAGAAACCAAACAAACACAAATAACGTAGATAAAACATGAGCCCTCCTACAAACAACTGGAGGTAAAGACGAACCTAACAAACACAAATAACGTAGATAAAACATGAGCCCTCCTACAAACAACTGGAGGTAAAGACGAACCTAACAAACACAAATAACGTAAATAAAACATGAGCCCTCCTACAAACAACTGGAGGTAAAGACGAACCTAACAAACACAAATAACGTAGATAAAACATAAGCCCTCCTACAAACAACTGGAGGTAAAGACGAACCTAACAAACACAAATAACGTAGATAAAACATGAGCCCTCCTACAAACAACTGGAGGTAAAGACGAACCTAACAAACACAAATAACGTAGATAAAACATGAGCCCTCCTACAAACAACTGGAGGTAAAGACGAACCTAACAAACACAAATAACGTAGATAAAACATGAGCCCTCCTACAAACAACTGGAGGTAAAGACGAACCTAGCAAACACAAATAACGTAGATAAAACATGAGCCCTCCTACAAACAACTGGAGGTAAATAGAAACCGAATATCGTTTTTATGAGGACATCGTAACAATTGATGAGGCACATTAATAGCAACGGAGTAAGAATATGCGAACGAGTGCTTCCCAACATTTTCCATAATCTTTCCACAAATTTGTTTACTGGAATAAATTATTGTCAAGTAGTAACTTATCGTGATAATATGCACACATGTTTACTAGTAACGTGTGCATTACATATGCAAATGTCACGTTCGGAACACACGTCACATGTCAAGTGACCACAAGGTTGAAAGACATATTCAAAGTCTTTAATTCTACAGATAACACACATCTTTTTCTGTTTCAATTCTGTATTTTCCTTCTTCAGCTTGTTTATCACTGGAAGATAAAGGGGTTTAAAATATTAATCAACTCCAAATATGACACGAACTGTATCTAGTAATAATGTAAATCTAATAAAAAGGAAAAAACATAATCACTGGAACAGGTCCAAAATTTAATCGACAAATCGACAACCCTAATACACATATACCGTGCACTTTACCAGCTTTTTGCAGACATTCTAATTTAAAGTGGCAGGGTCAAGCTAATTTATGGATCAATGATTTCTATCTTAGTGAAAATAATGCAGCTATGCTTATTTTAAAATTGCAATTTGATTATATAACATCTATGTTCAAATTTGCAACCAAAAATTCAATATCAGTTGGAGTTTAATATTTTGGGGATATATAAGACGCATGTAGACACTTGTGACCTGATAAGTTTAATTCAATGCATTTTAAATGTGGTGAGAAAATATGACACATAAAATCATCAAACACTTATCCATATAATACTCAAAGCTTGGCATTTCATATAAATGCAATATGTATATATTTTTTAGAATTTCGTAGTGACATTACTTCAAATTTAACTTACGGATCCCATTTTCATTGTTGTCATCCTTTGTATGGTATCCACCAAAGTCAAGCACGTTTTTCATCTCCGTTCCATCTGGCCAATTCTTTTCAGCCATATCTTAAATTCACTAAAGTAAAATCTATATATGTGATACATTTCGTTTTTGTCATTTTACAATATAGAATTATTCAATATGCACCACTTGTTAAGAGTGTCGCAATTTAGTTACCAGCTTCCCTAATAACCAAATCCATCCACTTTCACCTTCAGAAATAAATGTAACGAATATCATGCCACATATCTGTATAGATCTACTAACAACACTGTATGACAACGAAATTATTCTGTCCAGAAGCCGAGAATGGGACGACTACACAAGACAAGTTGCTAAAAAGATACCAACTTTTGTTTCCTGCAAGTCATAGAGCATCAGCCTTACCATTGGTATCTACTGGCCAAGTTGACAACGAATGGTTTCACGCACTGACATATTCAAATCCAGCCTATCAAATACTATGCATTAGAATAATTCGTGGGGATGTTGTCAGCGCATGATAGGTACATTGGGTTAATTAACACTCGTGCGAACATAATACGCAAAAATGAAATCCGTTATTAAATATTCTCACTTCTTGGAAAGTGATGTATAATGATCATAATGCACCGCATAGAAAATATACAATAAAATAATACTTACTAGTGACTTCTGTTGTGATAACCAAGTAGAGCTTTCGTCACATTATAAAAATACGTCAGGGATACGGATTAATATAAATTTAACCACTTGTTTCCGAATCCTATTGATTAATCTAAATGTCTATATAATTTATATGTGTATTATCATAATGTGTAATATTGAATTAATTAACAAAATATGTTTATACTAATACGTCAGTGTGACTTCGTGTCGGTAGTGAACCTCTCCCTTAGCCCAGCTCATGCACCACATCAACTTTATATTTTAATTAAGACACTGCACTAATATTATGTTCATCCAGCATGGAAATCACTTTAACCCATTGACTTTTATATTTTGAATTAAATAATAAAATCATATAATTATCCCTTGATATTTTCTGTCTATAGGAATTGAATTGAATTTACAATTAGGTTCCCAAAGGTAAAAATTAATTTAGTCAACGCAATTTGATTGGTCAAGTAGAACACGTCCAAGATAATACAATGTATAACATGACTGACGTAATCTATATATAACATGACTGACGTAATCTATATGCCTTGAGTATAGTACATGTATTTATCTTGCTATTTAACTTTCGATTTTAAAGTCTATTTTTAGTCTACCATCGCAGAAATTAAAATAATAACATGACATAAAGCGGGAAGGTAAATTGACATGAATAAAGAAATGTAAGTAACAATGAGGAAATAAGTATAAATCCGATAGGAAATGTATAATGCACTATTCTCCAATTCAGCCGTAACAATTGCCAGACCTATGACCCATGATATCTTTTTTTTCTGTATGTATATGATATATATTTTTCAATTATATTAGGTTTTGGGTAATGTTCATAAAAAAATGTGATCGTAAATAAACATGTATATATTTCAAATATGCTCTTTCCTTTTATTTTTTTTCAATGTTGGACAGAAATACAATAAATATATCATAGCATTTCAGTTTATATATTATGACACATTTTTGTCAACACAGACTAGCTTAGTTTGAGGGAAGAAATATTCTCAGCACAGAAAGAATGAAAACTGTCCTAAATTCATTAAATGACGTTAAGACAAATCACACATAATGGAAACAAATTGTCATTGGTACATTAAATGACTCTCAAAGAAAATGCAACTAAATCATACAAATGTTGTTTTAAACAATACTCCTAAAAATGGGGAAAAACATGTTGAGACTTTATAGATAGCCACTGAAATAAAATGAATACAAATATACCACTCAAATATCAAAATCGTAGAAAGGGACACAAACGATTCCCCTAACACACACATATATGACCGTTTACTTTCTTGACTTAGTACAGATACTCCATGCTACTGATAATAATATAAGGTTATATCTACATACGTGTACTAACTGACTGAGGGTGGGATATGTAGTGTTTACAGGTACTCCATGCTACTGATAATAATATAACGTTATATCTACATACGTGTACTAACTGACTGAGGGTTGGATATGTAGTGTTTACAGGTACTCCATGCTACTGATAATAATATAATGTTATATCTACATACGTGTACTAACTGACTGAGGGTGGGATATGTAGTGTTTACAGGTACTCCATGCTACTGATAATAATATAATGCTATATCTACATACGTGTACTAACTGACTGAGTGTGGGATATGTAGTCTTTACAGGTACTCCATGCTACTGATAATAATATAACGTTATATCTACATACATGTACTAACTGACTGAGTGTGGGATATGTAGTGTTTACAGGTACTCCATGCTACTGATAATAATATAACGTTATATCTACATACATGTACTAACTGACTGAGTGTGGGATATGTAGTGTTTACAGGTACTCCATGCTACTGATAATAATATAACGTTATATCTACATACGTGTACTAACTGACTGAGGGTTGGATATGTAGTGTTTACAGGTACTCCATGCTACTGATAATAATATAATGCTATATCTACATACGTGTACTAACTGACTGAGTGTGGGATATGTAGTGTTTACAGGTACTCCATGCTACTGATAATAATATAACGTTATATCTACATACATGTACTAACTGACTGAGTGTGGGATATGTAGTGTTTACAGGTACTCCATGCTACTGATAATAATATAACGTTATATCTACATACATGTACTAACTGACTGAGGGTGGGATATGTAGTGTTTACAGGTACTCCATGCTACTGATAATAATATAGCGCTATATCTACATACATGTACTAACTGACTGAGGGTGGGATATGTAGTGTTTACAGGTACTCCATGCTACTGATAATAATATAACGTTATATCTACATACGTGTACTAACTGACTGAGGGTGGGATATGTAGTGTTTACAGGTACTCCATGCTACTGATAATAGCATAACGTTATATCTACATACGTGTACTAACTGACTGAGAGTGGGATATGTAGTGTTTACAGGTACTCCATGCTACTGATAATGGCATAACGTTATATCTACATACGTGTACTAACTAACTGAGGGTGGGATATGTAGTGTTTACAGGTACTCCATGCTACTGATAATAGCATAACGTTATATCTACATACGTGTACTAACTGACTGAGGGTGGGATATGTAGTGTTTACAGGTACTCCATGCTACTGATAATAATATGACGTTATATCTACATACATGTACTAACTGACTGAGGGTGGGATATGTAGTGTTTACAGGTACTCCATGCTCCTGATAATAGCATAACGTTATATCTACATACGTGTACTAACTGACTGAGGGTGGGATATGTAGTGTTTACAGGTACTCCATGCTACTGATAATAATATAACGTTATATCTACATACGTGTACTAACTGACTGAGGGTGGGATATGTAGTGTTTACAGGTACTCCATGCTACTGATAATAATATAATGCTATATCTACATACGTGTACTAACTGACTGAGTGTGGGATATGTAGTGTTTACAGGTACTCCATGCTACTGATAATAATATAACGTTATATCTACATACATGTACTAACTGACTGAGTGTGGGATATGTAGTGTTTACAGGTACTCCATGCTACTGATAATAATATAACGTTATATCTACATACATGTACTAACTGACTGAGGGTGGGATATGTAGTGTTTACAGGTACTCCATGCTACTGATAATAATATAGCGCTATATCTACATACATGTACTAACTGACTGAGGGTGGGATATGTAGTGTTTACAGGTACTCCATGCTACTGATAATAATATAACGTTATATCTACATACGTGTACTAACTGACTGAGGGTGGGATATGTAGTGTTTACAGGTACTCCATGCTACTGATAATAGCATAACGTTATATCTACATACGTGTACTAACTGACTGAGAGTGGGATATGTAGTGTTTACAGGTACTCCATGCTACTGATAATGGCATAACGTTATATCTACATACGTGTACTAACTAACTGAGGGTGGGATATGTAGTGTTTACAGGTACTCCATGCTACTGATAATAGCATAACGTTATATCTACATACGTGTACTAACTGACTGAGGGTGGGATATGTAGTGTTTACAGGTACTCCATGCTACTGATAATAATATGACGTTATATCTACATACATGTACTAACTGACTGAGGGTGGGATATGTAGTGTTTACAGGTACTCCATGCTCCTGATAATAGCATAACGTTATATCTACATACGTGTACTAACTGACTGAGGGTGGGATATGTAGTGTTTACAGGTACTCCATGCTACTGATAATAATATAACGTTATATCTACATACGTGTACTAACTGACTGAGGGTGGGATATGTAGTGTTTACAGGTACTCCATGCTACTGATAATAACATAACGTTATATCTACATACGTGTACTAACTGACTGAGGGTGGGATATGTAGTGTTTACAGGTACTCCATGCTACTGATAATAATATGACGTTATATCTACATACGTGTACTAACTGACTGAGGGTGGGATATGTAGTGTTTATTCTGGGAATGCCACTGAATTATCTTTATCAAATAACTGGAAAATTAGCGAAGAAAACAATTTATCCCATTATTACGGCGTTTTAACCCCGCTGAACTAATGGTGGAAAAATCTGTAATCCTCTAGAGGATTAAAATGTCTCGTGTTTTTCCCCGCATGTTGTCAAATCGGTAATTGGTAGGATTTTGAAATAAAATTCGTGTTAAATAATGGGAGAAACAAATTCTCCTTCAGTTGCCCATATGGGTTACGATTTTTCTCCACTCTTGAGAGTAAAATTTGAAATTTTAGCCACTCGCCTGACGGCTTGTGGTTAAAACTTTAAATTTAACTCTCTTGAGTGGAGAAATATCGTAACCCACGGGCAACTGAAGGAGAATCTATGGTGTCATCCTGGTTCGCATACATTTAATTAGCATACTAATTAAATAGCTAAATAAACAAAAAAGACAATAGGTTCACATACCTTAAATAACTATAGTCTATTCTGAATATGTTAAATTTAAAATGTATCTTTAAATAGTTAAATAAACAAAAAAGACAATAGGTTCACTAACTTGAATAATACTGCGCCCTCTATCGGCACTTTCGCTGGTTAATGCAGCGACTAGCGGGAGAGTAATATAACGACTGGATTATTCGGGTTATAGGTTCACATACCTTAAAGAACTATAGTCTATTCTGAATATGTTAAATTTAAAATGCATCTGTGATTAAATATTGCAATATAGTTATAAGTAAATTCTGGATATATATAGTGACACATATTATAAGACAACAATACATGTGATCACACAGGGGCGGATCCAGAGACTCTGTTGACGGGAGGGGGGGGTGGGGGTGGGGGTGGGGGGTGTGGGGGGGGGGGGGGGGGCTCAGTCTCAAAACACTGGTGGTTGAATTATTTAACATCTGCTCTGCAGTCTAGTGAGCTCTGCATTAAATTTACGCTTTTTAAGGCTTTGCCTATGTCAAGTGATCTCTCTTGTAGTGATCTTGTAGAGGACCTTTGTAAGTTGGAATAACTTGTGTCCGATCCAAATATTATATAGTTAACAATAAAATAAGTTTAATCTAAATCTAGTGATCTGCTGAGCCCTTTCTTAAAAGCCAGGCACAATAGAATTCAACAAAGAAGTTACATTAGCTTCTTCTGGTCTGGTGTATGTGTGTTTTGGCAGTTTTGTAAAGTGCTCAGGGGTTTGAGCAATAGCAGGAAAAAAATCTAATTTAAGTCTATTTTATTTCTAATTAATTTTAATTATTTGATATGCATTTATATTTTCATTTAGAGTTTAAAATATGCTGTATTCATATATTTTCAAAACGGAAACTCGTGTATTTTTTTCTTTTTTTTTTGTAATACAGCAACATTTGCCTTTAATTCTTTGGTAAAAATAAATGATATTTTAAAAAGAATTTCCTTGAAAGAGTCTCAATTTACAGGTGTTTGTGGTTATACTTATATGAAATTGTGACACTAGACACGTTTATATAACGGTTTAAGACAATACCTGATTAATTGGTATTTTGACAATACATTCATAAAAACTACAAATAAACTTGAAAATTTGATTTAGCATAATTACTTATAATTACCTCTTTGAAGATTAATTCAATACAAAGAAATTAATTTGTATTTTCTTTTACTTTCATCACACAGATCGAAACCATTCGATTAAAAGCCATATCGTGACGTTAACTAGCCTTGACAAGCGTATGTTAATATATGTGCTTGACTTATTCGACGGGGGGGGGCTGAAGCCCCCACAGCCCCCCTTGAATCCGCCACTGTCACAGTCACTTGAAGTCAAATAATAAAGAGCCATACAGAGTGAAGCATGATGCGGTCGCTGGGTGTTGACAAGGGGAAATTTAACAAGTGCATATTAAAAGCAAGTGTGAACACTGTATTTTCCCTGACATAATAATATGCTAGACCCATTGTATTTTGGACATTTTTCTTGTTTTACTATTTCAAGTGTTAACTATGCCGTCCAAATATGCAAATTGGTGGAATTTGAGCAACTTTTATACCCTTTTTCGAAATAAAATATCAATAACCCTTTTCACCAATAATCCTCTAACCCCCCGTATACCCTTTTAATATCTGTTATTTTGATATTTTAACAAATTATGTTTTTCTCGTAACTTTCAAATGCATCAGTAAAGTACATACACATGTACACAGTATTGTATCTCTATGAACATGGAGTATTAATGGTGTTACACTGTATTTTATATTAAATATAAGTAATCCCTGATATATAGTCCTCAGCTCTAGTCGTCTAAACAGAATGGTTAACAGCAGCATAATAACATGGTTTAAAAGCCGCAGTTAAAAATTTGAAAGAAATATAGGAGAAACGTGGAGGGTATAAACATATTTGATTAATTAATTCAATATTACACATTATGATAATTCACATATATATTATATAGACATTTAAATTAATCAATAGGATTCGGAAACAAGTAGATGTTTGCAATCAAGTCAAGTTTTTGTATATTTCCTTATTGTAATATTAAACTGCTATCAGAGTGTCTTTAAATATATCAGAATTAAATCAAATTAAAACAAAAGTATATGCTTGCCATCAAACAATTATTTTCCATCAAAGGATTATTTAAAATACTTACATCAGAGAATCTTAATACTAGCCACCGTAGAAAAGATGATGCCGATGTGATTCAAATTTGGTTTAAATACAAAACGTTACGATTACCTTGAAACGTGATAGATAGATTAGATCATATGTTGTCACAGTTATATTATTACTATTTCGTCTGAAACGAACTAACAATATGTAAATGTAATATGATATTTTCCTGTTTCTTGACCTTTGTGAAGAACCGATATACTCAGTTGTCTATTTTGTTCGGTAATTTTGTTATCACCCTTATTGAACAAAAGATGAAAACAGAGAAACAAAGCGGAAAATCATATATATAGTAAGCATGTTCATATCTTGATTTTATAGATAGCCATTGAAACACTATGAAAAAAAAAAAACACCACACAAATATCAAAATCGTAGAAAGGAACACAATCGATTCCCCTAATACACAAATATATGACCGTTTACTTTTCTGTCTTAGTACAGGTACTCCATGCTACTGATAATAATATAACGTTATATCTACATCCGTGTACTAACTGACTGAGGGTTGGATATGTAGTGTTTACAGGTACTCCATGCTACTGATAATAATATAACGTTATATCTACATACGTGTACTAACTGACTGAGAGTGGGATATGTAGTGTTTACAGGTACTCCATGCTACTGATAATAATATAATGTTATATCTACATACGTGTACTAACCGACTGAGGGTTGGATATGTAGTGTTTACAGGTACTCCATGCTACTGATAATAATATAACGTTATATCTACATACGTGTACTAACTGACTGAGGGTGGGATATGTAGTGTTTACAGATACTCCATGCTACTGATAATAATATAACGTTATATCTACATACGTGTACTAACTGACTGAGGGTGGGATATGTAGTGTTTACAGGTACTCCATGCTACTGATAATAATATAACGTTATATCTACATACGTGTACTAACTGACTGACGGTTGGATATGTAGTGTTTACAGGTACTCCATGCTACTGATAATAATATAACGTTATATCTACATACGTGTACTAACTGACTGAGGGTTGGATATGTAGTGTTTACAGGTACTCCATGCTACTGATAATAATATAACGTTATATCTACATACGTGTACTAACTGACTGAGGGTTGGATATGTAGTGTTTACAGGTACTCCATGCTACTGATAATAATATAACGTTATATCTACATACGTGTACTAACTGACTGAGGGTTGGATATGTAGTGTTTACAGGTACTCCATGCTACTGATAATAATATAAAGTTATATCTACATACGTGTACTAACTGACTGAGGGTGGGATATGTAGTGCTTAATCTGGAAATGCCACTGAATTATCTTTATCAAATAACTGGAAAATTAGAGAAGAAAACAACTTATCCCGGAAACTAGTGGAGAGAATAAGTGAATGAATAAATAAGGGTAATAACAAAATTACCGAACACCGAGCAATCTTCCAAAGGGAAAGGCAAAACTCATGAATCAACAAACAAACAAAATCAGTCAACAACCGGAAAACTGGAAAAAACGCAATGGCCCTGACTTGGTACAGGCATTTCCTAAGAATAGGGGGTTGAATCAGATTTTATGGCGCCAAACCTCCCGCTTCCATTATGGTTAAAAGGTTCCGGTTGTCACTATAACAGCATTTTTAACAATACTGGGACAAAATAGGTATAATAGTAGTCAACGCAGTACTTTATGAAAATCCATCGTTTATTATCGTCTCTGCAGAACGGTTTAACTAAACGGTCATCTTCTTACACAAATCAGGAAGAGTGAACATTTTATTGTCTTACCTGACTTCACACATGCATAAATTACAGGTAATTACAAATGTAAAGCGAAATCTGATAGATATGTATTTGCTATATAGTATATTTTATTTGACTTTTAATTACATTCATTTTATAAAATTATTTTAGATAACATTCTGTATTTGGTTTAAAACATTGTCTGGTTTTCTGATTTCATTTGCAATAACTACATTCTCATTATTGTGTAACAATCAGAAAGAGAGTTTGAAGGTACAGAAGGAGTAATCAGAATATGTTAATTGACCGACAGACAACACAATGCCCAAACGAAAAAAGGATTTCTCTGAAATAATAATATGCTAGGCCCATTTTATTTTGGAAATTTTTCTTGTTTTACTATTTCAAGTGTTAACTATGCCGTCCAAATATGCAAATTGGTGGGATTTGAGCCACTTTTATACCCCTTTTCGAAATAAAAGATTAATAACCCTTTTCACCAATAATCTTCTAACCTTCCGTATACCCTTCTAAATTATTTTTTCCTATTAAATTTCAAATGCATCAGTAAAGTACATACAAATGTACACAGTATTGTATCTCTATGAACATGGAGTATTAATGGTGTTACACTGTATTTTGCATATTAAATATGAGTTATCCCTGGTATATAGCCCTCAGCTCTAGTCGTCTAAACAGAAATGATTAACAGCAGCATAATAACATGGTTTAAAAGCTGCAGTTAAAAATTTGAAAGAAATATAAGATATATTGTCATTAGATATTTTAGTGAAGTTCGCTTGTTGTGTTCGGTTTGTCTTCACCACAGTTGTTTGTAGGAGGGTTCATGTCTTATTTATGTTGTTTGTGTTACTGTGTATAGTGATGTCCTACACGACTTTACTATAGGAGAAACGTAGAGGGTATATTATAGGTGGAAGGAACTGCTTAACCTTCGTGAGCCCATGGGTTCACCCTGATCGGTGTTGGGGTCCGTCTTGCTCATTGTTTTATACTTCTTTGTTGTGCTTTGTTTTGTTTGTCTTGAAAAATAACCACAGACAGCACACTATCGGAATGATTCAAAAATCCAATAATAAATCGTAGTAATATGTAAAATTCATAGTCCCAACATAAATATATGACCCCTATTGGTTTTTTTTTATATTGTTCTTAACATAGCAGAATGTCTTAAACTATATTTCAGAAGTTTAATTTAATTCAAATTAATAAAAGCAGTATATGTTTGCAATCAAATCAAGTTTTTTGTATATTTCCCTTAAAATGGTATTGTAATATTAAACTGCTACCATAATTTCTTTAAATATATTTCAGAATTAAATCAAGTTAAAACAAAAGTATATGCTTGCCATCAAACAATTATTTCCCATCAAAGAATTATTTAAGATACCTACATTAGAGAATCTTAATACTAGACAATGTAGAAAAGATGATGTCGAAGTGATTCGCGTTTGGTTTAAATACCAATGTTGAAGGTTAGTTTGAAACCTGATACATTTTGAAGATAGATTAAACCATAATTATGTTGTCATTGCACAGTTATATTGATTTAATCCTGGTTTGCCCACATTTATTTACACCAATTATCAATAAGGTAATTAAATAAACCAAAAAAACAAAGGGTTTACTGACCATAAAATTGTATTGTCTGTTCCAAATATATAGGTGTCAAATATGTATCTTTCTGTGAATAGAGAATATTTGTGTAAGCATATCCATATTAACTCGTGATAGGTTTGTTAAGCAAAGACATTTAAATTTCTCATCGCTGCTTAAAATAGAAATCTATTTTTTATCAGGAAGTATCTGATTACACCAATAAACATAGTAAATATACTACTATAATATATAAATGTATTGTGGTGAATGACAAGTAGGTACATAACAATCAAGTCAGTTTTGGAAAATAACTTGATTTTAAGCTTCATTTCAACAAGAATATTTTTAATATAAATGATACATAAACTTATCTTAAACTGCCTGTTTAAAATTGATTTGTCTTAAAATGCAGTAACTCTACTAGTCATTCAGAAATAAACTCTTCATATAGGTGGACTGTTAATATTTTGTTATCTTTAAATATGTGTAGAGATATATGTGCGCAACTCTCAATTTTAATATCTTTTTTCAGTTCATGTTATTGATAGTACACAACTTCAATAATTTGGCATGTTTTGTATGATTAATGATATTATAAAGTAGATAAATACAAAAATCAAATAAAGGAATCTATTGATAAATAACACACACACATATCAATGACTACGTGCTGGTTTATCATGATAACTGTTGCTGGTTCTGATCTACCACAGTACCACCTGTAATTAAGTGGGTGATAATCTTCACCAATGTTTCGCATTAGACCGTGCAAATGCCCCTTACGCTAACGACGAAGTTTTCCAAGTAGTGAAATAACCTAGTGTAAAACGACCCCATCTATTTATACCATTATCATTTAACAAATATCACCTTGATACACTAAAATTATATTTATTCAGTTTTTTAAAAGAGTTTAGTAAGCCATGATAATAATATAACAATTGATGTATTATGCTGAACGCACCAGACTTTCAACATTTTCTTTCATATTATTTTGTATTTTCGTTTTGCTCTGTTAAATGGGGTCATTTATATATAGATAACTAAGTTGGATTTTCCTATTTCGTAATACGTTCTATTAGCAAAGATCTAGTTTTTGGAAAATCTTGGACGATACAATAACAATAATCGATGAGTATTCAACAGACTGTTTCTTTATTTGACATAAAACACATGTATGTCTCGAATTAATCATGGAGTACACGAGTACTAAGTAGACAATCACCATTGTTGTATCAGGTCAGTTTTGTTGTTTGTTTATTTGTTTGATGGTGTTAAGCGCCACTTTCAACGATATTTCAGCTATATCCTGGCTGTCAGTTTTATTGGTGGAGGAAACCGGAGAACCTGGAGAAAACCACAGATCTATCGGAGTTGTTGACACACTTTATCATATAATGCTGTACAGCTCGCCCTGATCGAAATTCGAACTCGCAACATCAATGGTGATAGGCACTGATTGCATATGTAGTTGTAAATCCAACTACCATACGATCACAGCCACGCTGGTCCCAATAATCAAGTCAGTAATTCAGTAAGGTAAGAACACTTCATCATTTAGAACACTTTTGTTTTCTATAATGTTGATTTAAAATATTTCTACAGTATTCTATCATATTCACTAGCAACGTGACATTGTCATGACGTATACAAAGAGAAGAAGTCGGGAGAGATTTACAAGATTTTATCCGGAAGAAAATAAATCTAAAGCTCAGACGCTTGTAACATTGAATTACCACCCCCTTTTTAACTTCCTATTTACATATTTATTTTCAATAAACATTTCTTTATTATTTCATCTCTTTTTTTCCTTTATTTGATGTGTTCGTGTACATATATCCATACATATCATGCCAACAAAAATTGGTATGTACCGGCTCTCTATTCTTCTTATCTACAGTTCAAGAAAGATCGAAATATTAACAGTCGTACAACCACTCGCCACCAGTAGGTTTTACTCATCTGATATACATTGTGTTGTTCAAACTTGGAAATGCATCAACTAAAAATGACATCTTTTTTCGCCTCTGTTCGTATTTTATATGTACGACAACTCATTATCTTGAAAATGTCAGATTGTTGCTCCTTTATAACCTCATTACTCGACACAGATTTAGTCAACATGCTGTTGCTGTTTAGTAAACTTCAAAACAAAAACAAAAATCTGTTGGTGAACAATTTCTAAACTGAAGCAAAGCTTTTTGAGGTGTTATTTTCTTTTATGTAAGAGGCATAACAAGTCTATGACAATCATTAGACATTACTACCACTGTGGATAGAAAGAAGAATGATTGAATCAGATCGAGGCTTAGCTTAGTTTATAATTATTTTATTTGATCAATGATACAAAGAGGATCAGACACAAGTTTTACCAACTTATGGAGTCTTCTCCTATATTTACAATCATTATTACATTATATTGAGCATGCACAAGAAAACAAGAAAAATACAATTTTATCAAATAATATAGCTGAAAATAGTAAACGAGTAAAAAGAAATGAGGAAAAAGTATGTGTGTGTGTGGGTGTGTTAGGATGCCGGATGGTGTTTGATTAGTACATTAAACGATTAGAAATCGTTTAGACCTTTATGTGAATCGAAAAACTGAATCAAAAATAAAGCAATTAACTGCATAGCTTAAGGTTTCGCTTCCTGATGTGAGAAGTGAAGTATTGATCAATTGAGACAAATCGCTTATGCTGAGAAACAGATCATTTCTTATTTCAGAATATTTGGTACAAACAAAAAAGAAGTGGCTTGCATAGTGGTTTGGGAGATTCGGGGTATTCACCTTGTTTATTTATAGAATATGGACTGATTGTGTTATTTAAATTTTTAGGGATTTGGGATATGTAAAATTTTGAAATATTTTTGAAGGTGTATTTTACACTCTACTCTGTCATGCACAATGCTATGTATTTTCTTACGATTTGGGATAAGGAAAATGTTGAATTATTTTAAGGGGTATTTCACTCCACGAATCCTCCCCAACACTCCACGCCACCCCAAACACTATGCTCTGTAAAGTATATGGCGGCCTATACGTTTGATATTATATAATTATAATTGTGGGTTGTAATTTTATTACCACCCTTAACTCTGGTGCTTATATTTCCAATGGATACACTAAATTAGATTTATTGACTTTCAAACAATACATGTCATTTTGTGATGTCTTTCTATATTTAGAATATTATTTAAATACACCATATTTCATCAACATTTAAATTATGTTAACTCGTGATCATGATCGACCTCAAAAGGAAATAATATGGGCATAATTTAGGGTTGATATTCACTTAGTGCACTTGAAAATAATAATATACAATTACAGTCTTTTGTTCAGGTCAATGCGAGTTTGTATGGACCTTAAAAACGATATTCACCAGGCTTCGGTGAATATTGATTTCTAAGGTCCATAGAAACTCGTATTGACCGATACAAAAGACTGTAATTGTTTTATTACATTAAAATGAAAAGTGAATTTCACCAAGTGAATATGAAATTAATCACTTCATTATGACGTCATACATAATGCAATGGAAAACGAAAGTGAAACCAAGTCAATACGAGTTTTAATCAAACAATATACAATTTTACGGAATGTCAGGTGACAGCATGAGAGCCAATAAAATTGTTTAAATACAATCATTATGTAATAATATATTTTACTTCATGACTTTTTAGATGATAAAATGGATTGTGAAGACGAAACACTAACAAATCAAACAAGATAGACATCTATAGTAGTTTTATTAGATTTACGGTTGATGATTTCCTGTTTAGTATCTTCAAACATTCCGTGCATATAAACATTATAATGGATATCAACGATACAGATAGAGAATGTAATGAACCACAATATACGTTACGTAGACATATTGAACAGTACTCGAGACAAATTATAGATGCTATTATCATTTGTAACTTACGCTTGCGCAATATGACATTTCCTGAATGGATTCAAAGCCACTACCATGATATATATCATTTGTGTTACAACAGAATACGATGTAACCATTGCACATTGCATTATATTTTACCAGAGCATCGACAGCTATACACAAGACATTTGCATAGTTTGTTCGAAAAAGACTTGTCGAATCCTAGACACAATTCTAGTCGAGCTAAGGATATAGGCATTCATGATATTGATATTGTACTAGCAGGATGCTTGGTAGATCATTTTTGTGACAGTGTTTACTGGGTTTTGAGTTTAAATCTACTTGGAAGAACTCTTGAGGAATTTTTAAATGAGAACAAATCCGAGATATATGATCTAGTTGACACCAGTCATGTTAAATCCCGAGGAAACCGAGAAATTACTGCAGACGACATCAGCCAGGTTAAATCTCGAAGCAACCGAGGTATTACTACAGATGACACCAGACATGTTAAATCCAGTGGCAACCGAGGTATTACTACAGATGATACCAGACATGTTAAATCCAGTGGCAACCGAGGTATTACTACAGATGACACCAGACATGTTAAATCCCGAGGAAACCGATGCATTACTACCGAAGAATGGGAATTTCTCTTTGCATCCGATACCAATGTTTTTCATGATAAAGATACAATTAACCATGTTTCTGCTAAATGGAATATAACGGTGCAACACTTATATGAAGCAAATACACTACTGCCACGACTTCTGCTAAATCATCTGTGCCCATTTAAGAAGAAAGTAGATCGCATTTTGTGTTTGGCTAAAATAGTATTTAATAAAAAATGCGACTGGATAAATAAAGCTTTCAAGGATGAGTTTAAGCGAGCTTCAAATGAGATATTGAGTTTGCTACAGCATTGTGATATAATGATTGAACAAGGGGTGCACTTGAATGGTCCAGAGATGTTCACAGAGAACACTGATCTAAACCATGATGTAAGTGTACAAGTTAACAATATATTTATAAAAAAAACGGAGATATCTAATTGACAGGACATGACATATAGCAAATTATTGTAAACACCTTGTTTAGGCCATTTTGGTTTTCTTGCTATCAACTACGTTTTAAATGATATACTTTTCCAGTCTTTCCATGTTAAGCATGTCTTTATAATGTTATTTCAGGAGCGCGTCGTCCGGATTGAGTTAGATATTTTCGTTTTTCTGACAAAGAGTTAAATATTCAATGCCCTAACAATAGATTATATATCTTCTCCTGTGAGTCAGAGTATTACTCCTGCCATGTTATAAATCTGTTAGAAGTGTCAGTTATGATCTTAGTTCTAAGTGTAGTGGTCTTTAACCATAGATTGTATAGTATTACTCCTGCCATGTTATAAATCTGTTAGAAGTGTCAGTTATGATCTTTGTTCTAAGTGTATTGGTCTTTAACCATAGATTGTATAGTATTACTCCTGCCATGCTATAAATCTGTTAGAAGTGTCAGTTATGATCTTTGTTCTAAGTGTATTGGTCTTTAACCATAGATTGTATAGTATTACTCCTGCCATGTTATAAATCTGTTAGAAGTGTCAGTTATGATCTTTGTTCTAAGTGTATTGGTCTTTAACCATAGAGTGTATATTATTACTCCTGCCATGTTATATATCTGTTAGAAATGTCAGTTATGATCTTTGTTCTCAGTGTATTGGTCTTTAACCATAGATTGCATAGTATTACTCCTGCCATGCTATAAGTCTGTTAGAAGTGTCAGTTATGATCTTTGTTCTAAGTGTATTGGTCTTTAACCATAGATTGTATAGTATTACTCCTGCCATGTTATAAATCTGTTAGAAGTGTCAGTTATGATCTTTGTTCTAAGTGTATTGGTCTTTAACCATAGATTGTATAGTATTACTCCTGCCATGTTATAAATCTGTTAGAAATGTCAGTCATGATCTTTGTTCTAAATGTATTGGTCTTTAACCATAGATTGTATAGTATTACTCCTGCCATGTTATAAATCTGTTAGAAGTGTCAGTTATGATCTTTGTTCTAAGTGTATTGGTCTTTAACCATAGATTGCATAGTATTACTCCTGCCATGTTATAAATCTGTTAGAAGTGTCAGTTATGATCTTTGTTCTAAATGTATTGGTCTTTAACCATAGATTGTATAGTATTACTCCTGCCATGTTATAAATCTGTTAGAAGGGTCAGTAATGATCTTTGTTCTAAGTGTATTGGTCTTTAACCATAGATTGTATAGTATTACTCCTGCCATGTTATAAATCTGTTAGAAGTGTCAGTTATGATCTTTGTTCTAAGTGTATTGGTCTTTAACCATAGATTGTATAGTATTACTCCTGCCATGATATAAATCTGTTAGAAGTGTCAGTTATGATCTTTGTTCTAAGTGTATTGGTCTTTAACCATAGATTGTATAGTATTACTCCTGCCATGTTATAAATCTGTTAGAAGTGTCAGTTATCATCTTTGTTCTAAGTGTATTGGTCTTTAACCATAGATTGTATAGTATTACTCCTGCCATGTTATAATTCTGTTAGAAGTGTCAGTTATGATCTTTGTTCTAAGTGTATTGGTCTTTAACCATAGATTGTAGGGTATTACTCCTGCCATGATATAAATCTGTTAGAAGTGTCAGTTAGGATCTTTGTTCTAAGTGTACTGGTCTTTAACCATAGATTGTAAAGTATTACCAATGCCATGCTATAAATCTGTTAGAAGTGTCAGTTATGTTGTTTGTTCAAAGTGTATTGGTCTTTAACCATAGATTGTACAGTATTACTCCTGCCATGCTATAAATCTGTTAGAAGTGTCAGTTATGATCTTTGTTCTAAGTGTATTGGTCTTTAACCATAGATTGCATAGTATTACTCCTGCCATGTTATCAATCTGTTAGAAGTGTCAGTTACAATCTTTGCTCTAAGTGTATTGGTCTTTAACCATAGATTGCATAGTATTACTCCAGCCATGCTATAAATCTGTTAGAAGTGTTAGTTATGATCTTTGTTCTAAGTGTATTGGTCTTTAACCATAGATTGTATAGTATTACTCCTGCCATGCTATAAATCTGTTAGAAGTGTCAGTTATGATCTTTGTTCTAAGTGTATTGGTCTTTAACCATAGATTGTATAGTATTACTCCTGCCATGCTATAAATCTGTTAGAAGTGTCAGTTATGATCTTTGTTCTAAGTGTATTGGTCTTTAACCATAGATTGTACAGTATTACTCCTGCCATGCTATAAATCTGTTAGAAGTGTCAGTTATGATCTTTGTTCTAAGTGTATTGGTCTTTAACCATAGATTGCATAGTATTACTCCTGCCATGTTATAAATCTGTTAGAAGTGTCAGTTACAATCTTTGCTCTAAGTGTATTGGTCTTTAACCATAGATTGCATAGTATTACTCCTGCCATGCTATAAATCTGTTAGAAGTGTTAGTTATGATCTTTGTTCTAAGTGTATTGGTCTTTAACCATAGATTGTGTAGTATTACTCCTGCCATGCTATAAATCTGTTAGAAGTGTCAGTTATGATCTTTGTTCTAAGTGTATTGGTCTTTAACCATATATTGTATAGTATTACTCCTGTCATGCTATAAATCTGTTAGAAGTGTCAGTTATGATCTTTGTTCTAAGTGTATTGGTCTTTAACCATAGATTATATAGTATTACTCCTGCCATGTTATAAATCTATTAGAAGTGTCAGTTATGATCTTTGTTCTAAGTGTATTGGTCTTTAACCATAGATTTTATAGTATTACTCCTGCCATGTTATAAATCTGTTAGAAGTGTCAGTTATGATCTTTGTTCTAAGTGTATTGGTCTTTAACCATAGATTGCATAGTATTACTCCTGCCATGTTATCAATCTGTTAGAAGTGTCAGTTATGATCTTTGTTCTAAGTGTATTGGTCTTTAACCATAGATTATATAGTATTACTCCTGCCATGCTATAAATCTGTTAGAAGTGTCAGTTATGATCTTTGTTCTAAGTGTATTGGTCTTTAACCATAGATTGAATAGTATTACTCCTGCCATGTTATAAATCAGTTAGAAGTGTCAGTTATGATCTTTGTTCTAAGTGTATTGGTCTTTAACCATAGATTATATAGTATTACTCCTGCCATGCTATAAATCTGTTAGAAGTGTCAGTTACAATCTTTGTCCTCAGTGTATTGGTCTTTAACCATAGATTGCATAGTATTACTCCTGACATGATATAAATCTGTTAGAAGTGTCAGTTATGATCTTTGTTCTAAGTGTAGTGGTCTTTAACCATAGATTGTATAATATTACTCCTGCCATGTTATAAATCTGTTAGAAGTGTCAGTTATGATCTTTGTTCTAAGTGTATTGGTCTTTAACCATAGATTGCATAGTATTACTCCTGCCATGTTATAAATCTGTTAGAAGTGTTAGTTATGATCTTTGTTCTAAATGTATTGGTCTTTAACCATAGATTGTATAGTATTACTCCTGCCATGTTATAAATCTGGTAGAAGTGTCAGTAATGATCTTTGTTCTAAGTGTATTGGTCTTTAACCATAGATTGCATAGTATTACTCCTGCCATGTTATAAATCTGTTAGAAGTGTCAGTTATGATCTTTTTCTAAGTGTATTGGTCTTTAACCATAGATTGCATAGTATTACTCCTGCCATGTTATAAATCTGTTAGAAGTGTCATTTATGATCTTTGTTCTAAGTGTATTGGTCTTTGACCATAGATTGCATATTATTACTCCTGCCATGTTATAAATCTGTTAGAAGTGTCAGTTATGATCTTTGTTCTAAGTGTATTGGTCTTTAACCATAGATTGTATAGTATTACTCCTGCCATGATATAAATCTGTTAGAAGTGTCAGTTATGATCTTTGTTCTAAGTGTATTGGTCTTTAACCATAGATTGCATAGTATTACTCCTGCCATGTTATAAATCTATTAGAAGTGTCAGTTATGATCTTTGTTCTAAGTGTATTGGTCTTTAACCATAGATTGTATAGTATTACTCCTGCCATGTTATAATTCTGTTAGAAGTGTCAGTTATGATCTTTGTTCTAAGTGTATTGGTCTTTAACCATAGATTGTATAGTATTACTCCTGCCATGCTATATATCTGTTAGAAGTGTCAGTTATGATCTTTGTTCTAAGTGTATTGGTCTTTAACCATAGATTGTATAGTATTACTCCTGCCATGCTATAAATCTGTTAGAAGTGTCAGTTATGATCTTTGTTCTAAGTGTATTGGTCTTTAACCATAGATTGTACAGTATTACTCCTGCCATGCTATAAATCTGTTAGAAGTGTCAGTTATGATCTTTGTTCTAAGTGTATTGGTCTTTAACCATAGATTGCATAGTATTACTCCTGCCATGTTATAAATCTGTTAGAAGTGTCAGTTACAATCTTTGCTCTAAGTGTATTGGTCTTTAACCATAGATTGCATAGTATTACTCCTGCCATGCTATAAATCTGTTAGAAGTGTTAGTTATGATCTTTGTTCTAAGTGTATTGGTCTTTAACCATAGATTGTGTAGTATTACTCCTGCCATGCTATAAATCTGTTAGAAGTGTCAGTTATGATCTTTGTTCTAAGTGTATTGGTCTTTAACCATAGATTGTATAGTATTACTCCTGTCATGCTATAAATCTGTTAGAAGTGTCAGTTATGATCTTTGTTCTAAGTGTATTGGTCTTTAACCATAGATTATATAGTATTACTCCTGCCATGTTATAAATCTATTAGAAGTGTCAGTTATGATCTTTGTTCTAAGTGTATTGGTCTTTAACCATAGATTTTATAGTATTACTCCTGCCATGTTATAAATCTGTTAGAAGTGTCAGTTATGATCTTTGTTCTAAGTGTATTGGTCTTTAACCATAGATTGCATAGTATTACTCCTGCCATGTTATCAATCTGTTAGAAGTGTCAGTTATGATCTTTGTTCTAAGTGTATTGGTCTTTAACCATAGATTATATAGTATTACTCCTGCCATGCTATAAATCTGTTAGAAGTGTCAGTTATGATCTTTGTTCTAAGTGTATTGGTCTTTAACCATAGATTGAATAGTATTACTCCTGCCATGTTATAAATCAGTTAGAAGTGTCAGTTATGATCTTTGTTCTAAGTGTATTGGTCTTTAACCATAGATTATATAGTATTACTCCTGCCATGCTATAAATCTGTTAGAAGTGTCAGTTACAATCTTTGTCCTCAGTGTATTGGTCTTTAACCATAGATTGCATAGTATTACTCCTGACATGATATAAATCTGTTAGAAGTGTCAGTTATGATCTTTGTTCTAAGTGTAGTGGTCTTTAACCATAGATTGTATAATATTACTCCTGCCATGTTATAAATCTGTTAGAAGTGTCAGTTATGATCTTTGTTCTAAGTGTATTGGTCTTTAACCATAGATTGCATAGTATTACTCCTGCCATGTTATAAATCTGTTAGAAGTGTTAGTTATGATCTTTGTTCTAAATGTATTGGTCTTTAACCATAGATTGTATAGTATTACTCCTGCCATGTTATAAATCTGGTAGAAGTGTCAGTAATGATCTTTGTTCTAAGTGTATTGGTCTTTAACCATAGATTGCATAGTATTACTCCTGCCATGTTATAAATCTGTTAGAAGTGTCAGTTATGATCTTTGTTCTAAGTGTATTGGTCTTTAACCATAAATTGTATAGTATTACTCCTGCCATGCTATAAATCTGTTAGAAGTGTCAGTTATGATCTTTTTCTAAGTGTATTGGTCTTTAACCATAGATTGCATAGTATTACTCCTGCCATGTTATAAATCTGTTAGAAGTGTCATTTATGATCTTTGTTCTAAGTGTATTGGTCTTTGACCATAGATTGCATATTATTACTCCTGCCATGTTATAAATCTGTTAGAAGTGTCAGTTATGATCTTTGTTCTAAGTGTATTGGTCTTTAACCATAGATTGTATAGTATTACTCCTGCCATGTTATAAATCTGTTAGAAGTGTCAGTTATGATCTTTGTTCTAAGTGTATTGGTCTTTAACCATAGATTGCATAGTATTACTCCTGCCATGTTATAAATCTATTAGAAGTGTCAGTTATGATCTTTGTTCTAAGTGTATTGGTCTTTAACCATAGATTGTATAGTATTACTCCTGCCATGTTATAAATCTGTTAGAAGTGTCAGTTATGATCTTTGTTCTAAGTGTATTGGTCTTTAACCATAGATTGCATAGTATTACTCCTGCCATGTTATAAATCTGTTAGAAGTGTCAGTTATCATCTTTGTTCTAAGTGTATTGGTCTTTAACCATAGATTGTATAGTATTACTCCTGCCATGCTATGCATCTGTTAGAAGTGTCAGTTACAATCTTTGTCCTAAGTGTATTGGTCTTTAACCATAGATTGTATAGTATTACTCCTGCCATGCTATAAATCTGTTAGAAGTGTCAGTTATGATCTTTGTTCTAAGTGTATTGGTCTTTAACCATAGATTGAATAGTATTACTCCTGCCATGATATAAATCTGTTAGAAGTGTCAGTTATGATCTTTGTTCTAAGTGTATTGGTCTTTAACCATAGATTGTATAGTATTACTCCTGCCATGTTATAAATCTGTTAGAAGTGTCAGTTATGATCTTTGTTCTAAATGTATTGGTCTTTAACCATAGATTGTATAGTATTACTCCTGCCATGTTATGAATCTGTTAGAAGTGTCAGTAATGATCTTTGTTCTAAGTGTATTGATCTTTAACCATAGATTGTATAGTATTACTCCTGCCATGTTATAAATCTGTTAGAAGTGTCAGTTATGATCTTTGTTCTAAGTGTATTGGTCTTTAACCATAGATTGTATAGTATTACTCCTGCCATGATATAAATCTGTTAGAAGTGTCAGTTATGGTCTTTGTTCTAAGTGTATTGGTCTTTAACCATAGATTGCATAGTATTACTCCTGCCATGTTATAAATCTGTTAGAAGTGTCAGTTATCATCTTTGTTCTAAGTGTATTGGTCTTTAACCATAGATTGAATAGTATTACTCCTGCCATGTTATAATTCTGTTAGAAGTGTCAGTTATGATCTTTGTTCTAAGTGTATTGGTCTTTAACCATAGATTGTAGAGTATTACTCCTGCCATGATATAAATCTGTTAGAAGTGTCAGTTATGATCTTTGTTCTAAGTGTATTGGTCTTTAACCATAGATTGTAAAGTATTACCAATGCCATGCTATAAATCTGTTAGAAGTGTCAATTATGTTGTTTGTTCTAAGTGTATTGGTCTTTAACCATAGATTGTAGAGTATTACTCCTGCCATGCTATAAATCTGTTAGAAGTGTCAGTTATGATCTTTGTTCTAAGTGTATTGGTCTTTAACCATAGATTGCATAGTAATACTCCTGCCATGTTATAAATCTGTTTGAAGTGTCAGTTACAATCTTTGCTCTTAGTGTATTGGTCTTTAACCATAGATTGCATAGTATTACTCCTGCCATGCTATAAATCTGTTAGAAGTGTTAGTTATGATCTTTGTTCTAAGTGTATTGGTCTTTAACCATAGATTGTATAGTATTACTCCTGCCATGCTATAAATCTGTTAGAAGTGTCAGTTATGATCTTTGTTCTAAGTGTATTGGTCTTTAACCATAGATTGTATAGTATTACTCCTGTCATGCTATAAATCTGTTAGAAGTGTCAGTTATGATCTTTGTTCTAAGTGTATTGGTCTTTAACCATAGATTATATAGTATTACTCCTGCATTGTTATAAATCTATTAGAAGTGTCAGTTATGATCTTTGTTCTAAGTGTATTGGTCTTTAACCATAGATTGTATAGTATTACTCCTGCCATGTTATCAATCTGTTAGAAGTGTCAGTTATGATCTTTGTTCTAAGTGTATTGGTCTTTAACCATAGATTATATAGTATTACTCCTGCCATGCTATAAATCTGTTAGAAGTGTCAGTTATGATCTTTGTTCTAAGTGTATTGGTCTTTAACCATAGATTGTATAGTATTACTCCTGCCATGTTATGAATCTGTTAGAAGTGTCAGTAATGATCTTTGTTCTAAGTGTATTGATCTTTAACCATAGATTGTATAGTATTACTCCTGCCATGTTATAAATCTGTTAGAAGTGTCAGTTATGATCTTTGTTCTAAGTGTATTGGTCTTTAACCATAGATTGTATAGTATTACTCCTGCCATGATATAAATCTGTTAGAAGTGTCAGTTATGGTCTTTGTTCTAAGTGTATTGGTCTTTAACCATAGATTGTATAGTATTACTCCTGCCATGTTATAAATCTGTTAGAAGTGTCAGTTATCATCTTTGTTCTAAGTGTATTGGTCTTTAACCATACATTGAATAGTATTACTCCTGCCATGTTATAATTCTGTTAGAAGTGTCAGTTATGATCTTTGTTCTAAGTGTATTGGTCTTTAACCATAGATTGTAGAGTATTACTCCTGCCATGATATAAATCTGTTAGAAGTGTCAGTTATGATCTTTGTTCTAAGTGTATTGGTCTTTAACCATAGATTGTAAAGTATTACCAATGCCATGCTATAAATCTGTTAGAAGTGTCAATTATGTTGTTTGTTCTAAGTGTATTGGTCTTTAACCATAGATTGTAGAGTATTACTCCTGCCATGCTATAAATCTGTTAGAAGTGTCAGTTATGATCTTTGTTCTAAGTGTATTGGTCTTTAACCATAGATTGCATAGTAATACTCCTGCCATGTTAAAAATCTGTTTGAAGTGTCAGTTACAATCTTTGCTCTAAGTGTATTGGTCTTTAACCATAGATTGCATAGTATTACTCCTGCCATGCTATAAATCTGTTAGAAGTGTTAGTTATGATCTTTGTTCTAAGTGTATTGGTCTTTAACCATAGATTGTATAGTATTACTCCTGCCATGCTATAAATCTGTTAGAAGTGTCAGTTATGATCTTTGTTCTAAGTGTATTGGTCTTTAACCATAGATTGTATAGTATTACTCCTGTCATGCTATAAATCTGTTAGAAGTGTCAGTTATGATCTTTGTTCTAAGTGTATTGGTCTTTAACCATAGATTATATAGTATTACTCCTGCATTGTTATAAATCTATTAGAAGTGTCAGTTATGATCTTTGTTCTAAGTGTATTGGTCTTTAACCATAGATTGTATAGTATTACTCCTGCCATGTTATCAATCTGTTAGAAGTGTCAGTTATGATCTTTGTTCTAAGTGTATTGGTCTTTAACCATAGATTATATAGTATTACTCCTGCCATGCTATAAATCTGTTAGAAGTGTCAGTTATGATCTTTGTTCTAAGTGTATTGGTCTTTAACCATAGATTGAATAGTATTACTCCTGCCATGTTATAAATCTGTTAGAAGTGTCAGTTATGATCTTTGTTCTAAGTGTATTGGTCTTTAACCATAGATTATATAGTATTACTCCTGCCATGCTATAAATCTGTTAGAAGTGTCAGTTACAATTTTTGTCCTAAGTGTATTGGTCTTTAACCATAGATTGCATAGTATTACTCCTGACATGATATAAATCTGTTAGAAGTGTCAGTTATGATCTTTGTTCTAAGTGTAGTGGTCTTTAACCATAGATTGTATAATATTACTCCTGCCATGTTATAAATCTGTTAGAAGTGTCAGTTATGATCTTTGTTCTAAGTGTATTGGTCTTTAACCATAGATTGCATAGTATTACTCCTGCCATGTTATAAATCTGTTAGAAGTGTCAGTTATGATCTTTGTTCTAAGTGTATTGGTCTTTAACCATAAATTGTATAGTATTACTCCTGCCATGCTATAAATCTGTTAGAAGTGTCAGTTATGATCTTTTTCTAAGTGTATTGGTCTTTAACCATAGATTGCATAGTATTACTCCTGCCATGTTATAAATCTGTTAGAAGTGTCATTTATGATCTTTGTTCTAAGTGTATTGGTCTTTAACCATAGATTGCATATTATTACTCCTGCCATGTTATAAATCTGTTAGAAGTGTCAGTTATGATCTTTGTTCTAAATGTATTGGTCTTTAACCATAGATTGTATAGTATTACTCCTGCCATGCTATAAATTTGTTAGAAGTGTCAGTTATGATCTTTGTTCTAAGTGTATTGGTCTTTAACCATAGATTGTATAGTATTACTCCTGCCATGATATAAATCTGTTAGAAGTGTCAGTTATGATCTTTGTTCTAAGTGTATTGGTCTTTAACCATAGATTGTATAGTATTACTCCTGCCATGTTATAAATCTATTAGAAGTGTCAGTTATGATCTTTGTTCTAAGTGTATTGGTCTTTAACCATAGATTGTATAGTATTACTCCTGCCATGTTATAATTCTGTTAGAAGTGTCAGTTATGATCTTTGTTCTAAGTGTATTGGTCTTTAACCATAGATTGTATAGTATTACTGCTGCCATGCTATAAATCTGTTAGAAGTGTCAGTTATGATCTTTGTTCTAAGTGTATTGGTCTTTAACCATAGATTATATAGTATTACTCCTGCCATGCTATAAATCTGTTAGAAGTGTCAGTTACAATCTTTGTCCTAAGTGTATTGGTCTTTAACCATAGATTGTATAGTATTACTCCTGACATGATATAAATCTGTTAGAAGTGTCAGCTATGATCTTTGTTCTAAGTGTAGTGGTCTTTAACCATAGATTGTATAGTATTACTCCTGCCATGCTATAAATCTGTTAGAAGTGTCAGTTATGATCTTTGTTCTAAGTGTATTGGTCTTTAACCATAGATTGAATAGTATTACTCCTGCCATGATATAAATCTGTTAGAAGTGTCAGTTATGATCTTTGTTCTAAGTGTATTGGTCTTTAACCATAGATTGTATAGTATTACTCCTGCCATGTTATAAATCTGTTAGAAGTGTCAGTTATGATCTTTGTTCTAAATGTATTGGTCTTTAACCATAGATTGTGTAGTATTACTCCTGCCATGTTATAAATCTGTTAGAAGTGTCAGTAATGATCTTTGTTCTAAGTGTATTGATCTTTAACCATAGATTGTATAGTATTACTCCTGCCATGTTATAAATCTGTTAGAAGTGTCAGTTATGATCTTTGTTCTAAGTGTATTGGTCTTTAACCATAGATTGCATAGTATTACTCCTGCCATGATATAAATCTGTTAGAAGTGTCAGTTATGATCTTTGTTCTAAGTGTATTGGTCTTTAACCATAGATTGTATAGTATTACTCCTGCCATGTTATAAATCTGGTAGAAGTGTCAGTTATCATCTTTGTTCTAAGTGTATTGGTCTTTAACCATAGATTGTATAGTATTACTCCTGCCATGTTATAATTCTGTTAGAAGTGTCAGTTATGATCTTTGTTCTAAGTGTATTGGTCTTTAACCATAGATTGTATAGTATTACTGCTGCCATGCTATAAATCTGTTAGAAGTGTCAGTTATGATCTTTGTTCTAAGTGTATTGGTCTTTAACCATAGATTATATAGTATTACTCCTGCCATGCTATAAATCTGTTAGAAGTGTCAGTTACAATCTTTGTCCTAAGTGTATTGGTCTTTAACCATAGATTGTATAGTATTACTCCTGACATGATATAAATCTGTTAGAAGTGTCAGCTATGATCTTTGTTCTAAGTGTAGTGGTCTTTAACCATAGATTGTATAGTATTACTCCTGCCATGCTATAAATCTGTTAGAAGTGTCAGTTATGATCTTTGTTCTAAGTGTATTGGTCTTTAACCATAGATTGAATAGTATTACTCCTGCCATGATATAAATCTGTTAGAAGTGTCAGTTATGATCTTTGTTCTAAGTGTATTGGTCTTTAACCATAGATTGTATAGTATTACTCCTGCCATGATATAAATCTGTTAGAAGTGTCAGTTATGATCTTTGTTCTAAGTGTATTGGTCTTTAACCATAGATTGCATAGTATTACTCCTGCCATGATATAAATCTGTTAGAAGTGTCAGTTATGATCTTTGTTCTAAGTGTATTGGTCTTTAACCATAGATTGTATAGTATTACTCCTGCCATGTTATAAATCTGTTAGAAGTGTCAGTTATGATCTTTGTTCTAAATGTATTGGTCTTTAACCATAGATTGTGTAGTATTACTCCTGCCATGTTATAAATCTGTTAGAAGTGTCAGTAATGATCTTTGTTCTAAGTGTATTGATCTTTAACCATAGATTGTATAGTATTACTCCTGCCATGTTATAAATCTGTTAGAAGTGTCAGTTATGATCTTTGTTCTAAGTGTATTGGTCTTTAACCATAGATTGCATAGTATTACTCCTGCCATGATATAAATCTGTTAGAAGTGTCAGTTATGATCTTTGTTCTAAGTGTATTGGTCTTTAACCATAGATTGTATAGTATTACTCCTGCCATGTTATAAATCTGGTAGAAGTGTCAGTTATCATCTTTGTTCTAAGTGTATTGGTCTTTAACCATAGATTGTATAGTATTACTCCTGCCATGTTATAATTCTGTTAGAAGTGTCAGTTATGATCTTTGTTCTAAGTGTATTGGTCTTTAACCATAGATTGTATAGTATTACTGCTGCCATGCTATAAATCTGTTAGAAGTGTCAGTTATGATCTTTGTTCTAAGTGTATTGGTCTTTAACCATAGATTATATAGTATTACTCCTGCCATGCTATAAATCTGTTAGAAGTGTCAGTTACAATCTTTGTCCTAAGTGTATTGGTCTTTAACCATAGATTGTATAGTATTACTCCTGACATGATATAAATCTGTTAGAAGTGTCAGCTATGATCTTTGTTCTAAGTGTAGTGGTCTTTAACCATAGATTGTATAGTATTACTCCTGCCATGCTATAAATCTGTTAGAAGTGTCAGTTATGATCTTTGTTCTAAATGTATTGGTCTTTAACCATAGATTGTGTAGTATTACTCCTGCCATGTTATAAATCTGTTAGAAGTGTCAGTAATGATCTTTGTTCTAAGTGTATTGATCTTTAACCATAGATTGTATAGTATTACTCCTGCCATGTTATAAATCTGTTAGAAGTGTCAGTTATGATCTTTGTTCTAAGTGTATTGGTCTTTAACCATAGATTGCATAGTATTACTCCTGCCATGATATAAATCTGTTAGAAGTGTCAGTTATGATCTTTGTTCTAAGTGTATTGGTCTTTAACCATAGATTGTATAGTATTACTCCTGCCATGTTATAAATCTGGTAGAAGTGTCAGTTATCATCTTTGTTCTAAGTGTATTGGTCTTTAACCATAGATTGTATAGTATTACTCCTGCCATGTTATAATTCTGTTAGAAGTGTCAGTTATGATCTTTGTTCTAAGTGTATTGGTCTTTAACAATAGATTGTAGAGTATTACTCCTGCCATGATATAAATCTGTTAGAAGTGTCAGTTATGATCTTTGTTCTAAGTGTATTGGTCTTTAACCATAGATTGAATAGTATTACTCCTGCCATGATATAAATCTGTTAGAAGTGTCAGTTATGATCTTTGTTCTAAGTGTATTGGTCTTTAACCATAGATTGTATAGTATTACTCCTGCCATGTTATAAATCTGTTAGAAGTGTCAGTTATGATCTTTGTTCTAAATGTATTGGTCTTTAACCATAGATTGTGTAGTATTACTCCTGCCATGTTATAAATCTGTTAGAAGTGTCAGTAATGATCTTTGTTCTAAGTGTATTGATCTTTAACCATAGATTGTATAGTATTACTCCTGCCATGTTATAAATCTGTTAGAAGTGTCAGTTATGATCTTTGTTCTAAGTGTATTGGTCTTTAACCATAGATTGCATAGTATTACTCCTGCCATGATATAAATCTGTTAGAAGTGTCAGTTATGATCTTTGTTCTAAGTGTATTGGTCTTTAACCATAGATTGAATAGTATTACTCCTGCCATGTTATAAATCTGGTAGAAGTGTCAGTTATCATCTTTGTTCTAAGTGTATTGGTCTTTAACCATAGATTGTATAGTATTACTCCTGCCATGTTATAATTCTGTTAGAAGTGTCAGTTATGATCTTTGTTCTAAGTGTATTGGTCTTTAACAATAGATTGTAGAGTATTACTCCTGCCATGATATAAATCTGTTAGAAGTGTCAGTTATGATCTTTGTTCTAAGTGTATTGGTCTTTAACCATAGATTGTATAGTATTACTCCTGTCATGCTATAAATCTGTTAGAAGTGTCAGTTATGATCTTTGTTCTAAGTGTATTGGTCTTTAACCATAGATTATATAGTATTACTCCTGCCATGTTATAAATCTATTAGAAGTGTCAGTTATGATCTTTGTTCTAAGTGTATTGGTCTTTAACCATAGATTGCATAGCATTACTCCTGCCATGTTATCAATCTGTTAGAAGTGTCAGTTATGATCTTTGTTCTAAGTGTATTGGTCTTTAACCATAGATTATATAGTATTACTCCTGCCATGCTATAAATCTGTTAGAAGTGTCAGTTATGATCTTTGTTCTAAGTGTATTGGTCTTTAACCATAGATTGAATAGTATTACTCCTGCCATGTTATAAATCTGTTAGAAGTGTCAGTTATGATCTTTGTTCTAAGTGTATTGGTCTTTAACCATAGATTATATAGTATTGCTCCTGCCATGCTATAAATCTGTTAGAAGTGTCAGTTACAATCTTTGTCCTAAGTGTATTGGTCTTTAACCATAGATTGCATAGTATTACTCCTGACATGATATAAATCTGTTAGAAGTGTCAGTTATGATCTTTGTTCTAAGTGTAGTGGTCTTTAACCATAGATTGTATAATATTACTCCTGCCATGTTATAAATCTGTTAGAAGTGTCAGTTATGATCTTTGTTCTAAGTGTATTGGTCTTTAACCATAGATTGCATAGTATTACTCCTGCCATGTTATCAATCTGTTAGAAGTGTTAGTTATGATCTTTGTTCTAAATGTATTGGTCTTTAACCATAGATTGCATAGTATTACTCCTGCCATGTTATAAATCTGTTTGAAGTGTTAGTTATGATCTTTGTTCTAAGTGTATTGGTCTTTAACCATAGATTGTATAGTATTACTCCTGCCATGCTATAAATCTGTTAGAAGTGTCAGTTACAATCTTTGTCCTAAGTGTATTGGTCTTTAACCATAGATTGTATAGTATTACTCCTGCCATGCTATAAATCTGTTAGAAGTGTCAGTTATGATCTTTGTTCTAAGTGTATTGGTCTTTAACCATAGATTGAATAGTATTACTCCTGCCATGATATAAATCTGTTAGAAGTGTCAGTTATGATCTTTGTTCTAAGTGTATTGGTCTTTAACCATAGATTGTAAAGTATTACCAATGCCATGCTATAAATCTGTTAGAAGTGTCAATTCTGTTGTTTGTTCTAAGTGTATTGGTCTTTAACCATAGATTGTACAGTGTTACTCCTACCATGCTATAAATCTGTTAGAAGTGTCAGTTATGATCTTTGTTCTAAGTGTATTGGTCTTTAACCATAGATTGCATAGTATTACTCCTGCCATGTTATAAATCTGTTAGAAGTGTCAGTTACAATCTTTGCTCTAAGTGTATTGGTCTTTAACCATAGATTGCATAGTATTACTCCTGCCATGCTATAAATCTGTTAGAAGTGTTAGTTATGATCTTTGTTCTAAGTGTATTGGTCTTTAACCATAGATTGAATAGTATTACTCCTGCCATGTTATAAATCTGTTAGAAGTGTCAGTTATGATCTTTGTTCTAAGTGTATTGGTCTTTAACCATAGATTATATAGTATTACTCCTGCCATGCTATAAATCTGTTAGAAGTGTCAGTTACAATCTTTGTCCTAAGTGTATTGGTCTTTAACCATAGATTACATAGTATTACTCCTGACATGATATAAATCTGTTAGAAGTGTCAGTTATGATCTTTGTTCTAAGTGTATTGGTCTTTAACCATAGATTATATAGTATTACTCCTGCCATGCTATAAATCTGTTAGAAGTGTCAGTTATGATCTTTGTTCTAAGTGTATTGGTCTTTAACCATAGATTGAATAGTATTACTCCTGCCATGTTATAAATCTGTTAGAAGTGTCAGTTATGATCTTTGTTCTAAGTGTATTGGTCTTTAACCATAGATTATAGAGTATTGCTCCTGCCATGCTATAAATCTGTTAGAAGTGTCAGTTACAATCTTTGTCCTAAGTGTATTGGTCTTTAACCATAGATTGCATAGTATTACTCCTGACATGATATAAATCTGTTAGAAGTGTCAGTTATGATCTTTGTTCTAAGTGTAGTGGTCTTTAACCATAGATTGTATAATATTACTCCTGCCATGTTATAAATCTGTTAGAAGTGTCAGTTATGATCTTTGTTCTAAGTGTATTGGTCTTTAACCATAGATTGCATAGTATTACTCCTGCCATGTTATCAATCTGTTAGAAGTGTTAGTTATGATCTTTGTTCTAAATGTATTGGTCTTTAACCATAGATTGCATAGTATTACTCCTGCCATGTTATAAATCTGTTTGAAGTGTCAGTTATGATCTTTGTTCTAAGTGTATTGGTCTTTAACCATAGATTGTATAGTATTACTCCTGCCATGCTATAAATCTGTTAGAAGTGTCAGTTACAATCTTTGTCCTAAGTGTATTGGTCTTTAACCATAGATTGTATAGTATTACTCCTGCCATGCTATAAATCTGTTAGAAGTGTCAGTTATGATCTTTGTTCTAAGTGTATTGGTCTTTAACCATAGATTGAATAGTATTACTCCTGCCATGATATAAATCTGTTAGAAGTGTCAGTTATGATCTTTGTTCTAAGTGTATTGGTCTTTAACCATAGATTGTAAAGTATTACCAATGCCATGCTATAAATATGTTAGAAGTGTCAATTCTGTTGTTTGTTCTAAGTGTATTGGTCTTTAACCATAGATTGTACAGTGTTACTCCTACCATGCTATAAATCTGTTAGAAGTGTCAGTTATGATCTTTGTTCTAAGTGTATTGGTCTTTAACCATAGATTGCATAGTATTACTCCTGCCATGTTATAAATCTGTTAGAAGTGTCAGTTACAATCTTTGCTCTAAGTGTATTGGTCTTTAACCATAGATTGCATAGTATTACTCCTGCCATGCTATAAATCTGTTAGAAGTGTTAGTTATGATCTTTGTTCTAAGTGTATTGGTCTTTAACCATAGATTGAATAGTATTACTCCTGCCATGTTATAAATCTGTTAGAAGTGTCAGTTATGATCTTTGTTCTAAGTGTATTGGTCTTTAACCATAGATTATATAGTATTACTCCTGCCATGCTATAAATCTGTTAGAAGTGTCAGTTACAATCTTTGTCCTAAGTGTATTGGTCTTTAACCATAGATTGCATAGTATTACTCCTGACATGATATAAATCTGTTAGAAGTGTCAGTTATGATCTTTGTTCTAAGTGTATTGGTCTTTAACCATAGATTGTATAGTATTACTCCTGCCATGTTATCAATCTGTTAGAAGTGTCAGTTATGATCTTTGTTCTAAGTGTATTGGTCTTTAACCATAGATTGCACAGTATTACTCCTGCCATGCTATAAATCTGTTAGAAGTGTCAGTTATGATCTTTGTTCTAAGTGTATTGGTCTTTAACCATAGATTGCATAGTATTACTCCTGCCATGCTATAAATCTGTTAGAAGTGTTAGTTATGATCTTTGTTCTAAGTGTATTGGTCTTTAACCATAGATTGTATAGTATTACTCCTGCCATGCTATAAATCTGTTAGAAGTGTCAGTTATGATCTTTGTTCTAAGTGTAGTGGTCTTTAACCATAGATTGTATAATATTACTCCTGCCATGTTATAAATCTGTTAGAAGTGTCAGTTATGATCTTTGTTCTAAGTGTATTGGTCTTTAACCATAGATTGTACAGTATTACTCCTGCCATGCTATAAATCTGTTAGAAGTGTCAGTTATGATCTTTGTTCTAAGTGTATTGGTCTTTAACCATAGATTGCATAGTATTACTCCTGCCATGTTATAAATCTGTTAGAAGTGTCAGTTACAATCTTTGCTCTAAGTGTATTGGTCTTTAACCATAGATTGCATAGTATTACTCCTGCCATGCTATAAATCTGTTAGAAGTGTTAGTTATGATCTTTGTTCTAAGTGTATTGGTCTTTAACCATAGATTGTATAGTATTACTCCTGCCATGATATAAATCTGTTAGAAGTGTCAGTTATGATCTTTGTTCTAAGTGTATTGGTCTTTAACCATAGATTGTATAGTATTACTCCTGTCATGCTATAAATCTGTTAGAAGTGTCAGTTATGATCTTTGTTCTAAGTGTATTGGTCTTTAACCATAGATTATATAGTATTACTCCTGCCATGTTATAAATCTATTAGAAGTGTCAGTTATGATCTTTGTTCTAAGTGTATTGGTCTTTAACCATAGATTGTATAGTATTACTCCTGCCATGTTATCAATCTGTTAGAAGTGTCAGTTATGATCTTTGTTCTAAGTGTATTGGTCTTTAACCATAGATTATATAGTATTACTCCTGCCATGCTATAAATCTGTTAGAAGTGTCAGTTATGATCTTTGTTCTAAGTGTATTGGTCTTTAACCATAGATTGAATAGTATTACTCCTGCCATGTTTTAAATCTGTTAGAAGTGTCAGTTATGATCTTTGTTCTAAGTGTATTGGTCTTTAACCATAGATTATATAGTATTACTCCTGCCATGCTATAAATCTGTTAGAAGTGTCAGTTACAATCTTTGTCCTAAGTGTATTGGTCTTTAACCATAGATTGCATAGTATTACTCCTGACATGATATAAATCTGTTAGAAGTGTCAGTTATGATCTTTGTTCTAAGTGTAGTGGTCTTTAACCATAGATTGTATAATATTACTCCTGCCATGTTATAAATCTGTTAGAAGTGTCAGTTATGATCTTTGTTCTAAGTGTATTGGTCTTTAACCATAGATTGCATAGTATTACTCCTGCCATGTTATCAATCTGTTAGAAGTGTTAGTTATGATCTTTGTTCTAAATGTATTGGTCTTTAACCATAGATTGCATAGTATTACTCCTGCCATGTTATAAATCTGTTTGAAGTGTCAGTTATGATCTTTGTTCTAAGTGTATTGGTCTTTAACCATAGATTGTATAGTATTACTCCTGCCATGCTATAAATCTGTTAGAAGTGTCAGTTACAATCTTTGTCCTAAGTGTATTGGTCTTTAACCATAGATTGTATAGTATTACTCCTGCCATGCTATAAATCTGTTAGAAGTGTCAGTTATGATCTTTGTTCTAAGTGTATTGGTCTTTAACCATAGATTGAATAGTATTACTCCTGCCATGATATAAATCTGTTAGAAGTGTCAGTTATGATCTTTGTTCTAAGTGTATTGGTCTTTAACCATAGATTGTAAAGTATTACCAATGCCATGCTATAAATCTGTTAGAAGTGTCAATTATGTTGTTTGTTCTAAGTGTATTGGTCTTTAACCATAGATTGTACAGTGTTACTCCTACCATGCTATAAATCTGTTAGAAGTGTCAGTTATGATCTTTGTTCTAAGTGTATTGGTCTTTAACCATAGATTGCATAGTATTACTCCTGCCATGTTATAAATCTGTTAGAAGTGTCAGTTACAATCTTTGTTCTAAGTGTATTGGTCTTTAACCATAGATTGCATAGTATTACTCCTGCCATGCTATAAATCTGTTAGAAGTGTTAGTTATGATCTTTGTTCTAAGTGTATTGGTCTTTAACCATAGATTGAATAGTATTACTCCTGCCATGTTATAAATCTGTTAGAAGTGTCAGTTATGATCTTTGTTCTAAGTGTATTGGTCTTTAACCATAGATTATATAGTATTACTCCTGCCATGCTATAAATCTGTTAGAAGTGTCAGTTACAATCTTTGTCCTAAGTGTATTGGTCTTTAACCATAGATTGCATAGTATTACTCCTGACATGATATAAATCTGTTAGAAGTGTCAGTTATGATCTTTGTTCTAAGTGTAGTGGTCTTTAACCATAGATTGTATAATATTACTCCTGCCATGTTATAAATCTGTTAGAAGTGTCAGTTATGATCTTTGTTCTAAGTGTATTGGTCTTTAACCATAGATTGAATAGTATTACTCCTGCCATGATATAAATCTGTTAGAAGTGTCAGTTATGATCTTTGTTCTAAGTGTATTGGTCTTTAACCATAGATTGTATAGTATTACTCCTGCCATGTTATCAATCTGTTAGAAGTGTCAGTTATGATCTTTGTTCTAAGTGTATTGGTCTTTAACCATAGATTGCACAGTATTACTCCTGCCATGCTATAAATCTGTTAGAAGTGTCAGTTATGATCTTTGTTCTAAGTGTATTGGTCTTTAACCATAGATTGCATAGTATTACTCCTGCCATGCTATAAATCTGTTAGAAGTGTTAGTTATGATCTTTGTTCTAAGTGTATTGGTCTTTAACCATAGATTGTATAGTATTACTCCTGCCATGCTATAAATCTGTTAGAAGTGTCAGTTATGATCTTTGTTCTAAGTGTAGTGGTCTTTAACCATAGATTGTATAATATTACTCCTGCCATGTTATAAATCTGTTAGAAGTGTCAGTTATGATCTTTGTTCTAAGTGTATTGGTCTTTAACCATAGATTGTACAGTATTACTCCTGCCATGCTATAAATCTGTTAGAAGTGTCAGTTATGATCTTTGTTCTAAGTGTATTGGTCTTTAACCATAGATTGCATAGTATTACTCCTGCCATGTTATAAATCTGTTAGAAGTGTCAGTTACAATCTTTGCTCTAAGTGTATTGGTCTTTAACCATAGATTGCATAGTATTACTCCTGCCATGCTATAAATCTGTTAGAAGTGTTAGTTATGATCTTTGTTCTAAGTGTATTGGTCTTTAACCATAGATTGTATAGTATTACTCCTGCCATGATATAAATCTGTTAGAAGTGTCAGTTATGATCTTTGTTCTAAGTGTATTGGTCTTTAACCATAGATTGTATAGTATTACTCCTGTCATGCTATAAATCTGTTAGAAGTGTCAGTTATGATCTTTGTTCTAAGTGTATTGGTCTTTAACCATAGATTATATAGTATTACTCCTGCCATGTTATAAATCTATTAGAAGTGTCAGTTATGATCTTTGTTCTAAGTGTATTGGTCTTTAACCATAGATTGTATAGTATTACTCCTGCCATGTTATCAATCTGTTAGAAGTGTCAGTTATGATCTTTGTTCTAAGTGTATTGGTCTTTAACCATAGATTATATAGTATTACTCCTGCCATGCTATAAATCTGTTAGAAGTGTCAGTTATGATCTTTGTTCTAAGTGTATTGGTCTTTAACCATAGATTGAATAGTATTACTCCTGCCATGTTTTAAATCTGTTAGAAGTGTCAGTTATGATCTTTGTTCTAAGTGTATTGGTCTTTAACCATAGATTATATAGTATTACTCCTGCCATGCTATAAATCTGTTAGAAGTGTCAGTTACAATCTTTGTCCTAAGTGTATTGGTCTTTAACCATAGATTGCATAGTATTACTCCTGACATGATATAAATCTGTTAGAAGTGTCAGTTATGATCTTTGTTCTAAGTGTAGTGGTCTTTAACCATAGATTGTATAATATTACTCCTGCCATGTTATAAATCTGTTAGAAGTGTCAGTTATGATCTTTGTTCTAAGTGTATTGGTCTTTAACCATAGATTGCATAGTATTACTCCTGCCATGTTATCAATCTGTTAGAAGTGTTAGTTATGATCTTTGTTCTAAATGTATTGGTCTTTAACCATAGATTGCATAGTATTACTCCTGCCATGTTATAAATCTGTTTGAAGTGTCAGTTATGATCTTTGTTCTAAGTGTATTGGTCTTTAACCATAGATTGTATAGTATTACTCCTGCCATGCTATAAATCTGTTAGAAGTGTCAGTTACAATCTTTGTCCTAAGTGTATTGGTCTTTAACCATAGATTGTATAGTATTACTCCTGCCATGCTATAAATCTGTTAGAAGTGTCAGTTATGATCTTTGTTCTAAGTGTATTGGTCTTTAACCATAGATTGAATAGTATTACTCCTGCCATGATATAAATCTGTTAGAAGTGTCAGTTATGATCTTTGTTCTAAGTGTATTGGTCTTTAACCATAGATTGTAAAGTATTACCAATGCCATGCTATAAATCTGTTAGAAGTGTCAATTATGTTGTTTGTTCTAAGTGTATTGGTCTTTAACCATAGATTGTACAGTGTTACTCCTACCATGCTATAAATCTGTTAGAAGTGTCAGTTATGATCTTTGTTCTAAGTGTATTGGTCTTTAACCATAGATTGCATAGTATTACTCCTGCCATGTTATAAATCTGTTAGAAGTGTCAGTTATGATCTTTGTTCTAAGTGTATTGGTCTTTAACCATAGATTGAATAGTATTACTCCTGCCATGATATAAATCTGTTAGAAGTGTCAGTTATGATCTTTGTTCTAAGTGTATTGGTCTTTAACCATAGATTGTAAAGTATTACCAATGCCATGCTATAAATCTGTTAGAAGTGTCAATTATGTTGTTTGTTCTAAGTGTATTGGTCTTTAACCATAGATTGTACAGTATTACTCCTGCCATGCTATAAATCTGTTAGAAGTGTCAGTTATGATCTTTGTTCTAAGTGTATTGGTCTTTAACCATAGATTGCATAGTATTACTCCTGCCATGTTATAAATCTGTTAGAAGTGTCAGTTACAATCTTTGCTCTAAGTGTATTGGTCTTTAACCATAGATTGCATAGTATTACTCCTGCCATGCTATAAATCTGTTAGAAGTGTTAGTTATGATCTTTGTTCTAAGTGTATTGGTCTTTAACCATAGATTGTATAGTATTACTCCTGCCATGCTATAAATCTGTTAGAAGTGTCAGTTATGATCTTTGTTCTAAGTGTATTGGTCTTTAACCATAGATTGTATAGTATTACCCCTGTCATGCTATAAATCTGTTAGAAGTGTCAGTTATGATCTTTGTTCTAAGTGTATTGGTCTTTAACCATAGATTATATAGTATTACTCCTGCCATGTTATAAATCTATTAGAAGTGTCAGTTATGATCTTTGTTCTAAGTGTATTGGTCTTTAACCATAGATTGTATAGTATTACTCCTGCCATGTTATCAATCTGTTAGAAGTGTCAGTTATGATCTTTGTTCTAAGTGTATTGGTCTTTAACCATAGATTATATAGTATTACTCCTGCCATGCTATAAATCTGTTAGAAGTGTCAGTTATGATCTTTGTTCTAAGTGTATTGGTCTTTAACCATAGATTGAATAGTATTACTCCTGCCATGCTTTAAATCTGTTAGAAGTGTCAGTTATGATCTTTGTTCTAAGTGTATTGGTCTTTAACCATAGATTATATAGTATTACTCCTGCCATGCTATAAATCTGTTAGAAGTGTCAGTTACAATCTTTGTCCTAAGTGTATTGGTCTTTAACCATAGATTGCATAGTATTACTCCTGACATGATATAAATCTGTTAGAAGTGTCAGTTATGATCTTTGTTCTAAGTGTAGTGGTCTTTAACCATAGATTGTATAATATTACTCCTGCCATGTTATAAATCTGTTAGAAGTGTCAGTTATGATCTTTGTTCTAAGTGTATTGGTCTTTAACCATAGATTGCATAGTATTACTCCTGCCATGTTATAAATCTGTTAGAAGTGTTAGTTATGATATTTGTTCTAAATGTATTGGTCTTTAACCATAGATTGTATAGTATTACTCCTGCCATGTTATAAATCTGTTAGAAGTGTCAGTAATGATCTTTGTTCTAAGTGTATTGGTCTTTAACCATAGATTGCATAGTATTACTCCTGCCATGTTATAAATCTGTTAGAAGTGTCAGTTATGATCTTTGTTCTAAGTGTATTGGTCTTTAACCATAAATTGTATAGTATTACTCCTGCCATGCTATAAATCTGTTAGAAGTGTCAGTTATGATCTTTTTCTAAGTGTATTGGTCTTTAACCATAGATTGCATAGTATTACTCCTGCCATGTTATAAATCTGTTAGAAGTGTCAGTTATGATCTTTTTCTAAGTGTATTGGTCTTTAACCATAGATTGCATAGTATTACTCCTGCCATGTTATAAATCTGTTAGAAGTGTCATTTATAATCTTTGTTCTAAGTGTATTGGTCTTTATCCATAGATTGCATATTATTACTCCTGCCATGTTATAAATCTGTTAGAAGTGTCAGTTATGATCTTTGTTCTAAATGTATTGGTCTTTAACCATAGATTGTATAGTATTACTCCTGCCATGCTATAAATTTGTTAGAAGTGTCAGTTATGATCTTTGTTCTAAGTGTATTGGTCTTTAACCATAGATTGTATAGTATTACTCCTGCCATGATATAAATCTGTTAGAAGTGTCAGTTATGATCTCTGTTCTAAGTGTATTGGTCTTTAACCATAGATTGTATAGTATTACTCCTGCCACGTTATAATTCTGTTAGAAGTGTCAGTTATGATCTTTGTTCTAAGTGTATTGGTCTTTAACCATAGATTGTATAGTATTACTGCTGCCATGCTATAAATCTGTTAGAAGTGTCAGTTATGATCTTTGTTCTAAGTGTATTGGTCTTTAACCATAGATTATATAGTATTACTCCTGCCATGCTATAAATCTGTTAGAAGTGTCATTTATGATCTTTGTTCTAAGTGTATTGGTCTTTAACCATAGATTGCATATTATTACTCCTGCCATGTTATAAATCTGTTAGAAGTGTCAGTTATGATCTTTGTTCTAAATGTATTGGTCTTTAACCATAGATTGTATAGTATTACTCCTGCCATGCTATAAATTTGTTAGAAGTGTCAGTTATGATCTTTGTTCTAAGTGTATTGGTCTTTAACCATAGATTGTATAGTATTACTCCTGCCATGATATAAATCTGTTAGAAGTGTCAGTTATGATCTTTGTTCTAAGTGTATTGGTCTTTAACCATAGATTGTATAGTATTACTCCTGCCATGTTATAATTCTGTTAGAAGTGTCAGTTATGATCTTTGTTCTAAGTGTATTGGTCTTTAACCATAGATTGTATAGTATTACTGCTGCCATGCTATAAATCTGTTAGAAGTGTCAGTTATGATCTTTGTTCTAAGTGTATTGGTCTTTAACCATAGATTATATAGTATTACTCCTGCCATGCTATAAATCTGTTAGAAGTGTCAGTTATGATCTTTGTTCTAAGTGTATTGGTCTTTAACCATAGATTGCATAGTATTACTCCTGCCATGTTATAAATCTGCTAGAAGTGTCAGTTATGATCTTTGTTCTAAGTGTATTGGTCTTTAACCATAGATTGTAGAGTATTACTCCTGCCATGTTATAAATCTATTAGAAGTGTCAGTTATGATCTTTGTTCTAAGTGTATTGGTCTTTAACCATAAATTGTATAGTATTACTCCTGCCATGCTATAAATCTGTTAGAAGTGTCAGTTATGATCTTGTTCTAAGTGTATTGGTCTTTAACCATAGATTGTATAGTATTACTCCTGCCAAGATATAAATCTGTTAGAAGTGTCATTTATGATCTTTGTTCTAAGTGTATTGGTCTTTAACCATAGATTGCATAGTATTACTCCTGCCATGATATAAATCTGTTAGAAGTGTCAGTTATGATCTTTGTTCGAAGTGTATTGGTCTTTAACCATAGATTGCATAGTATTACTCCAGCCATGTTATAAATCTGTTAGAAGTGTCAGTTATGATCTTTGTGCTAAGTGTATTGGTCTTTAACCATAGATTGCATAGTATTACTCCTGCCATGCTATAAATCTGTTAGAAGTGTCAGTTATGATCTTTGTTCTAAGTGTATTGGTCTTTAACCATAGATTGTATAGTATTACTCCTGCCATGCTATAAATCTGTTAGAAGTGTCAGTTATGATCTTTGTTCTAAGTGTATTGGTCTTTAACCATAGATTGTATAGTATTACTCCTGCCATGTTATATATCTGTTAGAAGTGTCAGTTATGATCTTTGTCCTAAGTGTATTGGTCTTTAACCATAGATTGTATAGTATTACTCCTGCCATGTTATAAATCTATTAGAAGTGTCAGTTATGATCTTTGTTCTAAGTGTATTGGTCTTTAACCATAGATTGTATAGTATTACTCCTGCCATGTTATAAATCTGTTAGAAGTGTCAGTTATGATCTTTGTTCTAAGTGTATTGGTCTTTAACCATAGATTGAATAGTATTACTCCTGCCATGTTATAAATTTATTAGAAGTGTCAGTTATGATCTTTGTTCTAAGTGTATTGGTCTTTAACCATAGATTGTATAGTATTACTCCTGCCATGATATAAATCTGTTAGAAGTGTCAGTTATGATCTTTGTTCTAAGTGTATTGGTCTTTAAACATAGATTGTATAGTATTACTCCTGCCATGATATAAATCTGTTAGAAGTGTCAGTTATGATCTTTGTTCTAAGTGTATTGGTCTTTAACCATAGATTGTATAGTATTACTCCTGCCATGATATAAATATGTTAGAAGTGTCAGTTATGATCTTTGTTCTAAGTGTATTGGTCTTTAACCATAGATTGTATAGTATTACTCCTGCCATGATATAAATCTGTTAGAAGTGTCAGTTATGATCTTTGTTCTAAGTGTATTGGTCTTTAACCATAGATTACATAGTATTACTCCTGCCATGTTATAAATCTGTTAGAAGTGTCAGTTATGATCTTTGTTCTAAGTGTATTGGTCTTTAACCATAGATTATATAGTATTACTCCTGCCATGCTATAAATCTGTTAGAAGTGTCAGTTACAATCTTTGTCCTAAGTGTATTGGTCTTTAACCATAGATTGCATAGCATTACTCCTGACATGATATAAATCTGTTAGAAGTGTCAGTTATGATCTTTGTTCTAAGTGTAGTGGTCTTTAACCATAGATTGTATAATATTACTCCTGCCATGTTATAAATCTGTTAGAAGTGTCAGTTATGATCTTTTTTCTAAGTGTATTGGTCTTTAACCATAGATTGCATAGTATTACTCCTGACATGTTATAAATCTGTTAGAAGTGTCAGTTATGATCTTTGTTCTAAGTGTATTGGTCTTTAACCATAGATTGCATAGTATTACTCCTGCCATGTTATAAATCTGTGAGAAGTGTCAGTTATGATCTTTGTTCTAAGTGTATTGGTCTTTAACCATAGATTGCATAGTATTACTCCTGCCATGTTATAAATCTGTTAGAAGTGTCAGTTATGATTTTTGTTCTAAGTGTATTGGTCTTTAACCATAGATTGTATAGTATTACTCCTGCCATGTTATATATCTGTTTGAAGTGTCAGTTATGATCTTTGTTCTAAGAGTATTGGTCTTTAACCATAGATTGTAGAGTATTACTCCTGCCATGCTATAAATCTGTTAGAAGTGTGAGTTATGATCTTTGTTCTGAGTGTATTGGTCTTTAACCATAGATTGTAGAGTATTACTCCTGCCATGCTATAAATCTGTTAGAAGTGTCATTTATGATCTTTGTTCTATGTGTATTGGTCTTTAACCATAGATTGCATAGTATTACTCCAGCCATGTTATAAATCTGTTAGAAGTGTCAGTTATGATCTTTGTTCTAAATGTATTGGTCTTTAACCATAGATTGTATAGTATTACTCCTGCCATGTTATATATCTGTTAGAAGTGTCAGTTATGATCTTTGTTCTAAGTGTATTGGTCTTTAACCATAGATTGTAAAGTATTACCAATGCCATGCTATAAATCTGTTAGAAGTGTCAATTATGTTGATTGTTCTAAGTGTATTGGTCTTTAACCATAGATTGTACAGTATTACTCCTGCCATGCTATAAATCTGTTAGAAGTGTCAGTTATGATCTTTGTTCTAAGTGTATTGGTCTTTAACCATAGATTGTATAGTATTACTCCTGCCATGATATAAATCTGTTAGAAGTGTCAGTTATGATCTTTGTTCTAAGTGTATTGGTCTTTAACCATAGATTGCATAGTATTACTCCTGCCATGTTATAAATCTATTAGAAGTGTCAGGTACAATCTTTGTTCTAAGTGTATTGGTCTTTAACAATATATTGTATAGTATTACTCCTGCCATGCTATCAATCTTTTAGAAGTGTCAGTTATGATCTTTGTTCTAAGTGTATTGATCTTTAACCATAGATTGCATAGTATTACTCCTGCCATGTTATAAATCTGTTAGAAGTGTCAGTTACAATCTTTGTTCTAAGTGTATTGGTCTTTAACCATAGATTGTAGAGTATTACTCCTGCCATGATATAAATCTGTTAGAAGTGTCAGTTATGATCTTTGTTCTAAGTGTATTGGTCTTTATCCATAAATTGTATAGTATTACTCCTGCCATGCTATAAATCTGTTAGAAGTGTCAGTCATGATCTTTGTTCTAAGTGTATTGGTCTTTAACCATAGATTGTATAGTATTACTCCTGCCATGATATAAATCTGTTAGAAGTGTCAGTTATGATCTTTGTTCTAAGTGTATTGGTCTTTAACCATAGATTATATAGTATTACTCCTGCCATGCTATAAATCTGTTAGAAGTGTCAGTTACAATCTTTGTCCTAAGTGTATTGGTCTTTAACCATAGATTGCATAGCATTACTCCTGACATGATATAAATCTGTTAGAAGTGTCAGTTATGATCTTTGTTCTAAGTGTAGTGGTCTTTAACCATAGATTGTATAATATTACTCCTGCCATGTTATAAATCTGTTAGAAGTGTCAGTTATGATCTTTTTTCTAAGTGTATTGGTCTTTAACCATAGATTGCATAGTATTACTCCTGACATGTTATAAATCTGTTAGAAGTGTCAGTTATGATCTTTGTTCTAAGTGTATTGGTCTTTAACCATAGATTGCATAGTATTACTCCTGCCATGTTATAAATCTGTGAGAAGTGTCAGTTATGATCTTTGTTCTAAGTGTATTGGTCTTTAACCATAGATTGCATAGTATTACTCCTGCCATGTTATAAATCTGTTAGAAGTGTCAGTTATGATTTTTGTTCTAAGTGTATTGGTCTTTAACCATAGATTGTATAGTATTACTCCTGCCATGTTATATATCTGTTTGAAGTGTCAGTTATGATCTTTGTTCTAAGAGTATTGGTCTTTAACCATAGATTGTAGAGTATTACTCCTGCCATGCTATAAATCTGTTAGAAGTGTGAGTTATGATCTTTGTTCTGAGTGTATTGGTCTTTAACCATAGATTGTAGAGTATTACTCCTGCCATGCTATAAATCTGTTAGAAGTGTCATTTATGATCTTTGTTCTATGTGTATTGGTCTTTAACCATAGATTGCATAGTATTACTCCAGCCATGTTATAAATCTGTTAGAAGTGTCAGTTATGATCTTTGTTCTAAATGTATTGGTCTTTAACCATAGATTGTATAGTATTACTCCTGCCATGTTATATATCTGTTAGAAGTGTCAGTTATGATCTTTGTTCTAAGTGTATTGGTCTTTAACCATAGATTGTAAAGTATTACCAATGCCATGCTATAAATCTGTTAGAAGTGTCAATTATGTTGATTGTTCTAAGTGTATTGGTCTTTAACCATAGATTGTACAGTATTACTCCTGCCATGCTATAAATCTGTTAGAAGTGTCAGTTATGATCTTTGTTCTAAGTGTATTGGTCTTTAACCATAGATTGTATAGTATTACTCCTGCCATGATATAAATCTGTTAGAAGTGTCAGTTATGATCTTTGTTCTAAGTGTATTGGTCTTTAACCATAGATTGCATAGTATTACTCCTGCCATGTTATAAATCTATTAGAAGTGTCAGGTACAATCTTTGTTCTAAGTGTATTGGTCTTTAACAATATATTGTATAGTATTACTCCTGCCATGCTATCAATCTTTTAGAAGTGTCAGTTATGATCTTTGTTCTAAGTGTATTGATCTTTAACCATAGATTGCATAGTATTACTCCTGCCATGTTATAAATCTGTTAGAAGTGTCAGTTACAATCTTTGTTCTAAGTGTATTGGTCTTTAACCATAGATTGTAGAGTATTACTCCTGCCATGATATAAATCTGTTAGAAGTGTCAGTTATGATCTTTGTTCTAAGTGTATTGGTCTTTATCCATAAATTGTATAGTATTACTCCTGCCATGCTATAAATCTGTTAGAAGTGTCAGTCATGATCTTTGTTCTAAGTGTATTGGTCTTTAACCATAGATTGTATAGTATTACTCCTGCCATGATATAAATCTGTTAAAAGTGTCAGTTATGATCTTTGTTCGAAGTGTATTGGTCTTTAACCATAGATTGTATAGTATTACTCCTGCCATGTTATAAATCTGTTAGAAGTGTCAGTTATGATCTTTGTTCTATGTGTATTGGTCTTTAACCATAGATTGTATAGTATTACTCCTGCCATGTTATAAATCTGTTAGAAGTGTCAGTTATGATCGTTGTTCTAAGTGTATTGGTCTTTAACCATAGATTGCATAGTATTACTCCTGCCATGCTATAAATCTGTTAGAAGTGTCAGTTATGATCTTTGTTCTAAGTGTATTGGTCTTTAACCATAGATTGTATAGTATTACTCCTGCCATGATATAAATCTGTTAGAAGTGTCAGTTATGATCTTTGTTCTAAGTGTATTGGTCTTTAACCATAAATTGTATAGTATTACTCCTGCCATGCTATAAATCTGTTAGAAGTGTCAGTTATGATCTTTTTCTAAGTGTATTGGTCTTTAACCATAGATTGCATAGTATTACTCCTGCCATGTTATAAATCTGTTAGAAGTGTCAGTTATGATCTTTTTCTAAGTGTATTGGTCTTTAACCATAGATTGCATAGTATTACTCCTGCCATGTTATAAATCTGTTAGAAGTGTCATTTATAATCTTTGTTCTAAGTGTATTGGTCTTTATCCATAGATTGCATATTATTACTCCTGCCATGTTATAAATCTGTTAGAAGTGTCAGTTATGATCTTTGTTCTAAATGTATTGGTCTTTAACCATAGATTGTATAGTATTACTCCTGCCATGCTATAAATTTGTTAGAAGTGTCAGTTATGATCTTTGTTCTAAGTGTATTGGTCTTTAACCATAGATTGTATAGTATTACTCCTGCCATGTTATAAATCTGTTAGAAGTGTCAGTTATCATTTTTGTTCTAAGTGTATTGGTCTTTTACCATAGATTGTATAGTATTACTCCTGCCATGATATAAATCTGTTAGAAGTGTCAGTTATGATCTTTGTTCTATGTGTATTGGTCTTTAACCATAGATTGTATAGTATTACTCCTGCCGTGTTATATATCTGTTAGAAGTGTTAGTTATGATCTTTTTCTAAGTGTATTGGTCTTTAACCATAGATTGCATAGTATTACTCCTGCCATGTTATATATCTGTTAGAAGTGTTAGTTATGATCTTTTTCTAAGTGTATTGGTCTTTAACCATAGATTGTATATTATTACTCCTGCCATGCTATTAATCTGTTAGAAGTGTCAGTTATGATCTTTGTTCGAAGTGTATTGGTCTTTAACCATATATTGTATAGTATTACTCCTGCCATGCTATAAATCTGTTAGAAGTGTCAGTTATGATCTTTGTTCTAAGTGTATTGGTCTTTAACCATAGATTGTATAGTATTACTCCTGCCATGATATAAATCTGTTAGAAGTGTCAGTTATGATCTTTGTTCTAAGTGTATTGGTCTTTAACCATAGATTGCATAGTATTACTCCTGCCATGTTATAAATCTGTTAGAAGTGTCAGTTATGATCGTTGTTCTAAGTGTATTGGTCTTTAACCATAGATTGTATAGTATTACTCCTGCCATGTTATAAATCTGTTAGAAGTGTCATTTATGATCTTAGTTCTAAGTGTATTGGTCTTTAACCATAGATTGCATAGTATTACTCCTGCCATGCTATTAATCTGTTAGAAGTGTCAGTTATGATCTTTGTTCGAAGTGTATTGGTCTTTAACCATAGATTGTATAGTATTACTCCTGCCATGTTATAAATCTGTTAGAAGTGTCATTTATGATCTTAGTTCTAAGTGTATTGGTTTTTAACCATAGATTGTATAGAATTACTCCTGCCATGCTATATATCTGTTAAATGTGTCAGTTATAATCGTTGTTCTAAGTGTATTGGTCTTTAACCATAGATTGTATAGTATTACTCCTGCCATGCTATGAATCTGTTAGAAGTGTCAGTTATGATCTTTGTTCTAAGTGTATTGGTCTTTAACCATAGATTGTATATTATTACTCCTGCCATGCTATTAATCTGTTAGAAGTGTCAGTTATGATCTTTGTTCGAAGTGTATTGGTCTTTAGCCATAGATTGTATAGTATTACTCCTTCCATGCTATAAATCTGTTAGAAGTGTCAGTTATGATCTTTGTTCTAAGTGTATTGGTCTTTAACCATAGATTGTATAGTATTACTCCTGCCATGATATAAATCTGTTAGAAGTGTCAGTTATGATCTTTGTTCTAAGTGTATTGGTCTTTAACCATAGATTGCATAGTATTACTCCTGCCATGTTATAAATCTGTTAGAAGTGTCAGTTATGATCGTTGTTCTAAGTGTATTGGTCTTTAACCATAGATTGCATAGTATTACTCCTGCCATGTTATAAATCTGTTAGAAGTGTCATTTATGATCTTAGTTCTAAGTGTATTGGTCTTTAACCAGAGATTGCATAGTATTACTCCTGCCATGCTATTAATCTGTTAGAAGTGTCAGTTATGATCTTTGTTCGAAGTGTATTGGTCTTTAACCATAGATTGTATAGTATTACTCCTGCCATGTTATAAATCTGTTAGAAGTGTCATTTATGATCTTAGTTCTAAGTGTATTGGTTTTAAACCATAGATTGTATAGAATTACTCCTGCCATGCTATTAATCTGTTAAACGTGTCAGTTATGATCTTAGTTCTTAGTGTATTGGTTTTTAACCATAGATTGTATAGTATTACTCCTGCCATGCTATAAATCTGTTAGAAGTGTCAGTTATGATCTTTGTTCTAAGTGTATTGGTCTTTAACCATAGATTGTATAGTATTACTCCTGCCATGCTATAAATCTGTTAGAAGTGTCAGTTATGATCTTTGTTCTAAGTGTATTGGTCTTTAACCATAGATTGTATAGTATTACTCCTGTCATGTTATAAATCTGTTAGAAGTGTCAGTTATGATCTTTGTTCTAAGTGTATTGGTCTTTAACCATAGATTGAATAGTATTACTCCTGCCATGATATAAATCTGTTAGATGTGTCAGTTATGATCTTTGTTCTAAGTGTATTGGTCTTTAACCATAGATTGTATAGTATTACTCCTGCCATGTTATAAATCTGTTAGAAGTGTCAGTTATGATCTTTGTTCTAAGTGTATTGGTCTTTAACCATAGATTGAATAGTATTACTCCTGCCATGCTATAAATCTGTTAGAAGTGTCAGTTATCATCTTTGTTCTAAGTGTATTGGTCTTTAACCATAGATTGTATAGTATTACTCCTGCCATGTTATATATCTGTTAGAAGTGTTAGTTATGATCTTTGTTCTAAATGTATTGGTCTTTAACCAACCAATTATACCTTCTTAGTTAGTAGTTATTTAACTCATTCCTGTTCCCCGCTATTGTACTTTCCATGTATACGTTCTCATTAATGTTTGTGATAGTGTGTGGTCTGCCTGACTGGGAGCGAATATGTACAGCGCTTGTTGATTAGTATCTAAGGATATGGATGTAAATGAACATGAGATAATATCCAACATTACACTTTGATACAAAATCAAGTAAAGGAACATCGATTTTCATAGCTGTTCTGCTTTTCACAGTACGATCTTCTACAATCAGGATAACTTCAAATGTATTGTTATTGGAGATCCAATTATCATAGGATAACTAGTGTGACAAATGTATGCAGTTTAATCAGCATGTCACCATATTTGTAGAACATCATGTGACAGAAAAATGTGACACAATATATTTTTCACCTACTTTCGAAGATATGCATGGACTAGAGATGGAAATGTAGCAGTGGTGTTCCGATTTAATAATGTTTTGTAACATTGTCAAGACAGTAAAAACACGGTAGAAGTTTTGTCTATACCACAACTGGCTCGTCTTATTCGTCACTAGAAGACGATTTGTTTTCTCTCTAACGATGGTCAGTCTGACATGATATTTTTATTAGCAAAAGGGAAGAAATGTTTGGGATTGGTTGGTATTTAAGCCGAGTATTTAAGAAAACCATAAACCTTTTGTCAAATTGTTGATACGCTTGATCATATAATTTTATATCGAGTACACCTCACCACGGATTTCGTCAAATCATTGATACACTATATCATGTAATGCTATATCGAGTACACCTCACCACGGATTTCGTCAAATCATTGATACACTATATCATATAATGCTATATCGAGTACACCTCACCACGGATTTCGTCAAATCATTGATACACTCTATCATATGATACTGTATCGAGTACACGCTTTATCATATAATGCTGTATTGTGTATACGCTTTATCATATGATGCTATATCGAGTACACCTGACAACCTACATTAGACGACCTACTTATCATACTGTTGACGTGGCTATTTACGCATGAGGAAAATGTTACGCTCTGTGCTTCACATACCATCCTAGTGGGGAGTTAAATTTGTGAAAAAAATATATCCTTGTTAAAGTTGTTGAATAGAAATTGAGAGTGATTTCAAGTATCTCGTTTTCAAAACTCAAATATTTTCTGGATAGATTGATTGATTTTGATTTTTGGTGTTTTAGCGCCACTTTCAACAATATTTCAGCTATATCATGGGGACCAGTTTTAGTGGTGGAGGAAGCTGGAGTACCCGGAGAGAACCACCGACCATGGACAAGCAACTGGTAAGCTTTATCACTTGCGGCTGCGAATCGAGTGCACCTTTTTTGTAATTTACAAAGCTGGGCACGAACCCACGCCGTATTGGTGATAGGCTTGTATGAGTTGTTAGATCCAGCGACCTAACTCATTGAGCCAATCCATATATAATATTGATAAACAAAAACAAAAACAAAACAAAAACATTTTAGAATTTTCATATCTCCCAACACGTGGGTCAAAAACGAAAGTACATAGCAGGTAAACAAACACGTTTAAATTTAGTAACACTTATGAAATGACTCTCAAAATCGGTATTCATTGTCATTGATAAATTTAATTATTATACCTCATGAATATTAATATTAATAATGTCATGTGATTTTATTTTCCACAGTATGACCACTAAATATTCCAAAAAAGTCATTATTTATCACGTGATTTTACACTGACCTGTAGATATTGACCGATTGAAAAAATTAAAATGGCGACCGATTAATCCCGTTTCGATTGAAATATGGAATAGTATACACTTATTGCGCTTCATTGAATATATTCAACAATGTTTCATTTATGTCGTGGCGGTCAGTTATATTGATGGAGGAAGCCGGAGGACCAGGAGAAAACCACCGACCTGTGGCAAGTAACTGACAAACTTTATCACATATTGTTGTAGATCACACTACCATACCAGCACGACCACGAGGCCTCCTTCCCTGGATGTGTATAAAACACTTGAACATTATCCAAGTTTATAATCTGAAGCATACATACCATCATTTTAGGAAATTGTACATGCACAGGTGACATTCATTACTGCACCGGAAGATTTGACACGATTAAAACACGATTATATATCCGATAACGACCAAGAATTATTTCCGTACTCTATTAGAAGAGTAAAAATTATAAGACAATGACAAAAGACAAGGTAACAGCCTTATCCAATTTATTTCGATATAATAAAACAATTGATGACTACATAAGAAGTCAATACCAGGATATGAGGACCTCTCGACTTACCACTCGGTGACCTGACCTGACCTCGACCGTTGGCCTCGGTCAGGTCAGGTCAGCTTGAGTGCCAAGTCGCGATGTCCTCATATCCTGGTATTGAATTCTTAGGGAGTAATTAATTGTATATTGTATTGTACTCACATGACTAACACTATATCTATGACATGATACTAACATTAACGAGGCCAGGATAAGGTACTGGTACATATATGTTTTTCCATTAACAAATGTAAAGATTTCATTAAAGATATTAATTGTGAGAAAAAAAAAGTTTGTGAAAACACTATTGTTTCCAGATGAACATACAGATTACAAAATTCGCGTTGTGGAATAATTTTTCTCTCGCATTTTAAGCACAGATTAAGCGAACATTTTTCCACGCGAACAGTTCCACTTAGACAGTACTTATATAGGGAGTTTTTATTTCGTTGTTAACTAAGCCGTCGGAGTTTTATTTGCTTACTACTACGCTTTTGTATATCACACAAATCAGCTAATTGTTAATTTATAAGCTTGTTTAAATCATAGGGAAAACAATTCTTGGAACCATCGATGTTTGGCCACGCCGCCGACGACGACACTAAATTATGCATAGATAAGTCCATAGATCAATATCAGCAGCTTGACACTGAAAACCATGAATATAGCAAGTACAACGGGAATCTGGTATTCGTTCAACGAACCGTTACCTTTAAAGAGGAGGTTGATGCCATTTCAAGATTGCAATTCAGTCAGTTGATGTCAAGCAAATTTCTGATGCCAGAAGAATATAAACTACTTGAACTATTTAACAGATGTGACGATAACAATGCCATACCTAGTGATACATTTTTTAAAACACCACAGCAACGCTTGGCATCCTTCATACATTGGCCTTTGTCCACAAGATATTGGCCCGGTCAATTGGCAGAGGCTGGGTTTGTCTATACCGGAAGAGAATGGGTTGTTCGTTGTTTTATGTGCAATAACACCTCATCCGTGAATACATGGATTCCACCAGAAAAGCCAGAGGAAGCACATGCCCGTCTTAATCCTACATGTAACTATGTAGTTGATATGAACTACAAAACATGTCAGACATCTAAAACAGTGAAAGACAACATTTCAACAAAGCACCTTCCTGATGCTAATATAGCCTCTCCTAAGTCTCTTGATATGTACCAAAATAAAGATGCGGTTGATAACAATCATAATCAACCAAATGGATATACATCTAATCTATTTGTATCCAATGACTTCGATAATGTGTTTTCCCCTGACGCTGCCTTTCATATTCAATACGATCGTCATGGACTACTGCATGACAACCAAAGAGTGAAAATATCTGTTGATGATTCGCTAAATGTCTGTTCAGGTGGTATGAATGACATGGTAGGAAATCAATCCACTGCTGTCGAAGTGGATGATTCAGATTCAACCAATGAAGTTGTACATCCACACGAAGCAACAATAGAAGTTGATTGCAATGCTCCAGTATCTGACAATACTCCTGGAATGGTAAACACAACAGAACACAATTTGATAGTGTCCAACGACAACGGCACAGCCTGCAATGGAATAGCAAGTGAAAGCACAAATACAAATGATTGGCTACAGAATGGCGACATTAAACACGAAATAATCAACCAGGTGAATTATCAAGAACACTTTGTCAAGTTTAAGTATCCAGCATTTCAGTCATTTCTATTAAGAATGAAGTCATTCAATGATTGGCCATATACTGTTAAACAACGGCCTGATGTTTTAGCCAATGCTGGTTATTTTTATACAGGTAAGAATTCAATTGTCTATGCTTAAAAAATTACATGATTCTTCTAAGATACAATACAAATTCATATGATATAATGAGGGGCCATCATAGTCGTGATTGTATGGTAATTGGATTTATCACTACCTATGGAATCAGTGCCTATCACCACTAACCTTGTGAGTTCCAACCCCCTTCAGGCGAGATGTACTCGGTACAACAGTAAATATGTGATATAAAGTATTTCAGTGACTTGCGGCAGGTGAGTGGTTTTCATCGGGTACTCCGGTTTCCTCCACCAATAAATCTGACCGCAACGATATAACTGAAATATTGTTGAAAGTGGTGATAAATACCATAAATCTGTTATTCTCTGTATGATTATCTGCTTACAGGATATTCTCCGTTTGATGATTTGCCATAATTTTTTTTTATATGTTCAGCCACAGTGTGTTTTGTGTTAGGTAGTCTGTCCAATAGAATTGATCAAATCTAAATATGTATAATTTGACAAGTTTTATTTCAGGTGATGCTGATATTGTCCGTTGTTTTTGCTGTGACCTTGGTGTAGCTGAGTGGGCTCACACAGATGATGTATGGGTTGAACATGCACGACATAGTTCTACATGCTGGTTTCTAAAAACCCAGAAAGGAGAAAAATTTATAAAAGACGTCCAAGTACGCTGGAAAAAGGTAATTGGGATCACCTGACTACATTGAATGTTATTGGATTCAATAAATACTTTAAAAAAAGAACATTAACGTTTTGGAATAACAATAGAAGTTAGAAGATACCAAATGCGTAATTAGAAGTCGTAAATCGTAGAAAGTCAGACAAAACAAATGTAAAAAGAATGATTTATAGACCATTACACAGACGAATAAAGAAACCACACGAAAACAGGTTCAAAATCATGTGCTTCGAATGGTAGACAATTCCTGACAGAAAAATGTATTCGATGCAATATTAGTATTTAATGCTTAATTTCAGTTTTATTATGGTGATTTGTTTTCTTAGTGGAGGAAACTGTTTCATCCTTAAAAGAGTAACGAGCTGCACAAATAACTGGGAAACTTGATTACCTCCAATTGTATCGAGTACACCGTATTACAAGGGACCGCACTCTCTTGATGTAGCGGTGATTTTTTCCCCTTACCTTGGTTGGCGTAAATGTAACTTCCATTCGATCGAGAACAGGCCCCCCCCCCCCACACCCTCGAAAAAGGAAAATTAAAGGAAAATATATGTCTGCAAAACAATCGAAATTGTTCACAACATACGAGGGCATGTAAACTAATTCCACGACATCTGTGAGTAAAGGATTCATGCAATCATAAAAACAGATATACAGTCATCAAACCAAAACAATATAAAAAAGTAACTCGGAGAATACAAAAAGTTTATTTAATATCTTCATGTTATTTCTATATAATCCATATGTAATGCAAAAGGAAGCCAAACATGACATCATAATTCATCATTACAGTACAAAGACCCATCTTCTTCAATCCGCCTCTACAATAACCCTCATCAGATACATTACAACTACCTTCATCAGATACACTCTACAATAACCCTCATCAGATACACTCTAAAATAGCCCTCATCAGATACACTCTACAATAACCCTCATCAGATACACTCTACAATAACCCTCATCAGATACACTCTACAATAACCCTCATCAGATACACTACAATAACCCTCATCAGATACACTACAATAACCCTCATTAGATACACTCTACAATAACCCTCATCAGATACACTCTACAATAACCCTCATCAGATACACTCTACAATAACCCTCATCAGATACACTACAATAACCCTCATCAGATACACTACAATAACCCTCATCAGATACACTACAATAACCCTCATCAGATACACTCTACAATAACCCTCATCAGATACACTACAATAACCCTCATTAGATACACTACAATAACCCTCAGCAGATACACTCTACAATAACCCTCATCAGATACACTCTACAATAACCCTCATTAGATACACTACAATAACCCTCATCAGATACTCTACAATAACCCTCATTAGATACACTCTACAATAACCCTCATTAGATACACTACAATAACCCTCATCAGATACACTACAATAACCCTCATCAGATAGACTCTACAATAACCCTCATTAGATACACTACAATAACCCTCATCAGATACACTACAATAACCCTCATCAGATACACTCTACAATAACCCTCATCAGATACACTATACAATAACCCTCATCAGATACACTCTACAATAACCCTCATCAGATACACTACAATAACCCTCATCAGATACACTCTACAATAACCCTCATCAGATACACTACAATAACCCTCATCAGATACACTACAATAACCCTCATCAGATACACTACAATAACCCTCAATATATACACTCTACAATAACCCTCATCAGATACACTACAATAACCCTCATCAGATACACTCTACAATAACCCTCATCAGATACACTACAATAACCCTCATCAGATACACTCTACAATAACCCTCATCAGATACACTACAATAACCCTCATCAGATACACTCTACAATAACCCTCATGAGATACACTCTACAATAACCCTCATCAGATACACTCTACAATAACCCTCATCAGATACACTACAATAACCCTCATCAGATACACTACAATAACCCTCATCAGATACACTACAATAACCCTCATCAGATACACTCTACAATAACCCTCATCAGATACACTCTAATAACCCTCATCAGATACACTCTACAATAACCCTCATCAGATACACTCTACAATAACCCTCATCAGATACACTACAATAACCCTCATCAGATACACTCTACAATAACCCTCATTAGATACACACTACAATAACCCTCATCAGATACACTACAATAACCTTCATCAGATACACTCTACAATAACCCTCATTAGATACACTACAATAACCCTCATCAGATACACTCTACAATAACACTCATCAGATACACTACAATAACCCTCATCAGATACACTACAATAACCCTCATCAGATACCCTACAATAATCCTCATCAGATACAATCTACAATAACCCTGATCAGATACACTCTACAATAACCCTCATCAGATACACTATAATAACCCTCATCAGATACACTATAATAACCCTCATCAGATACTCTACAATAACCCTCATCAGAAACTCTACAATAACCCTCATCAGATACACTCTACAATAACCCTCATCAGATACACTCTACAATAACCCTCATCAGATACACTACAATAACCCTCATCAGATACACTCTACAATAACTCTCATCAGATACACTACAATAACCCTCATCAGATACACTACAATAACCCTCATCAGATACTCTACAATAACCCTCATCAGATACTCTACAATAACCCTCATCAGATACTCTACAATAACCCTCATCCGATACACTACAATAACCCTCATCAGATACACTACAATAACCCTCATCAGATACATTCTACAATAACCCTCATCAGATACACTACAATAACCCTCATCAGATACACTACAATAACCCTCATCCAATACACTACAATAACCCTCATCAGATACACTCTACAATAACCCTCATCAGATACACTACAATAACCCTCATCAGATACACTACAATAACCCTCATCAGATACACTCTACAATAACCCTCATCAGATACACTACAATAACCCTCATCCGATACACTACAATAACCCTCATCAGATACACTCTACAATAACCCTCATCAGATACACTACAATAACCCTCATCAGATACACTACAATAACCCTCATCAGATACACTACAATAACCCTCATCAGATACACTACAATAACCCTCATTAGATACACTCTACAATAACCCTCATCAGATACACTCTACAATAACCCTCATCAGATACACTACAATAACCTTCATCCGATACACTACAATAACCCTCATCAGATACACTCTACAATAACCCTCATCAGATACACTACAATAACCCTCATCAGATACACTACAATAACCCTCATCCGATACACTACAATAACCCTCATCAGATACACTCTACAATAACCCTCATCAGATACACTACAATAACCCTCATCATTTACACTACAATAACCCTCATCAGATACACTACAATAACCCTCATCAGATACACTACAATAACCCTCATTAGATACATTCTACAATAACCCTCATCAGATACACTACAATAACCCTCATCAGATACACTACAATAACCCTCATCAGATACACTACAATAACCCTCATCAGATACACTACAATAACCCTCATCAGATACACTCTACAATAACCCTCATCAGATACACTCTACAATAACCCTCATCAGATACACTACAATAACCCTCATCAGATACACTACAATAACCCTCATTAGATACATTCTACAATAACCCTCATCAGATACACTACAATAACCCTCATTAGATACACTACAATAACCCTCATCCGATACACTACAATGACCCTCATCAGATACACTCTACAATAACCCTCATCAGATACACTACAATAACCCTCATCAGATACACTACAATAACCCTCATCAGATACACTCTACAATAACCCTCATCAGATACACTACAATAACCCTCATCAGATACACTCTACAATAACCCTCATCAGATACACTCTACAATAACCCTCATCAGATACACTCTACAATAACCCTCATCAGATACACTCTACAATAACCCTCATCAGATACACTACAATAACCCTCATCAGATACACTCTACAATAACCCTCATCAGATACACTCTACAATAACCCTCATCAGATATACTACAATAACCCTCATCAGATACACTACAATAACCTTCATCAGATACACTCTACAATAACCCTCATCAGATACACTCTACAATAACCCTCATCAGATACACTACAATAACCCTCATCAGATACACTCTACAATAACCCTCATCAGATACACTCTACAATAACCCTCATCAGATACACTACAATAACCCTCATCAGATACACTCTACAATAACCCTCATCAGATACACTACAATAACCCTCATCAGATACACTCTACAATAACCCTCATCAGATACACTACAATAACCCTCATCAGATACACTACAATAACCCTCATCAGATACACTACAATAACCCTCATCAGATACACTACAATAACCATCATCAGATACACTACAATAACTCTCATCAGATACACTCTACAATAACCCTCATCAGATACACTCTACAATAACCCTCATCAGATACACTCTACAATAACCCTCATCAGATACACTCTACAATAACCCTCATCAGATACACTACAATAACCCTCATCAGATACACTCTACAATAACCCTCATTAGATACACACTACAATAACCCTCATCAGATACACTACAATAACCTTCATCAGATACACTCTACAATAACCCTCATTAGATACACTACAATAACTCTCATCAGATACACTCTACAATAACCCTCATCAGATACACTACAATAACCCTCATCAGATACACTACAATAACCCTCATCAGATACCCTACAATAACCCTCATCAGATACACTCTACAATAACCCTCATCAGATACACTCTACAATAACCCTCATCAGATACACTACAATAACCCTCATCAGATACACTACAATAACCCTCATCAGATACACTACAATAACCCTCATCACATACACTACAATAACCCTCATCAGATACATTCTACAATAGCCCTCATCAGATACACTCTACAATAACCCTCATCAGATACACACTACAATAACCCTCATCAGATACATTCTACAATAACCCTCACCAGATACACTACAATAACCCTCATCAGATACACTACAATAACCCTCATCCGATACACTACAATAACCCTCATCACATACACTACAATAACCCTCATCAGATACATTCTACAATAACCCTCATCAGATACACTCTACAATAACCCTCATCAGATACACACTACAATAACCCTCATCAGATACATTCTACAATAACCCTCACCAGATACACTACAATAACCCTCATCAGATACACTACAATAACCCTCATCAGATACACTACAATAACCCTCATCAGATACACTCTACAATAACCCTCATCAGATACACTACAATAACCCTCATCAGATACACTACAATAACCCTCATCAGATACACTCTACAATAACCCTCATCAGATACACTACAATAACCCTCATCAGATACATTCTACAATAACCCTCATCAGATACACTCTACAATAACCCTCATCAGATACACACTACAATAACCCTCATCAGATACATTCTACAATAACCCTCATCAGATACACTACAATAACCCTCATCAGATACACTACAATAACCCTCATCAGATACACTACAATAACCCTCATCAGATACACTCTACAATAACCCTCATCCGATACACTACAATAACCCTCATCAGATACACTCTACAATAACCCTCATCAGATACACACTACAATAACCCTCATCAGATACATTCTACAATAACCCTCATGAGATACACTACAATAACCCTCATCAGATACACTACAATAACCCTCATCAGATACACTACAATAACCCTCATCAGATACACTCTACAATAACCCTCATCAGATACACTACAATAACCCTCATCAGATACACTCTACAATAACCCTCATCAGATACACTCTACAATAACCCTCATCAGATACACTCTACAATAACCCTCATCAGATACACTCTACAATAACCCTCATCAGATACACTACAATAACCCTCATCAGATACACTCTACAATAACCCTCATCAGATACACTCTACAATAACCCTCATCAGATATACTACAATAACCCTCATCAGATACACTACAATAACCTTCATCAGATACACTCTACAATAACCCTCATCAGATACACTCTACAATAACCCTCATCAGATACACTACAATAACCCTCATCAGATACACTCTACAATAACCCTCATCAGATACACTCTACAATAACCCTCATCAGATACACTACAATAACCCTCATCAGATACACTCTACAATAACCCTCATCAGATACACTACAATAACCCTCATCAGATACACTCTACAATAACCCTCATCAGATACACTACAATAACCCTCATCAGATACACTACAATAACCCTCATCAGATACACTACAATAACCCTCATCAGATACACTACAATAACCATCATCAGATACACTACAATAACTCTCATCAGATACACTCTACAATAACCCTCATCAGATACACTCTACAATAACCCTCATCAGATACACTCTACAATAACCCTCATCAGATACACTCTACAATAACCCTCATCAGATACACTACAATAACCCTCATCAGATACACTCTACAATAACCCTCATTAGATACACACTACAATAACCCTCATCAGATACACTACAATAACCTTCATCAGATACACTCTACAATAACCCTCATTAGATACACTACAATAACTCTCATCAGATACACTCTACAATAACCCTCATCAGATACACTACAATAACCCTCATCAGATACACTACAATAACCCTCATCAGATACCCTACAATAACCCTCATCAGATACACTCTACAATAACCCTCATCAGATACACTCTACAATAACCCTCATCAGATACACTACAATAACCCTCATCAGATACACTACAATAACCCTCATCAGATACACTACAATAACCCTCATCACATACACTACAATAACCCTCATCAGATACATTCTACAATAGCCCTCATCAGATACACTCTACAATAACCCTCATCAGATACACACTACAATAACCCTCATCAGATACATTCTACAATAACCCTCACCAGATACACTACAATAACCCTCATCAGATACACTACAATAACCCTCATCCGATACACTACAATAACCCTCATCACATACACTACAATAACCCTCATCAGATACATTCTACAATAACCCTCATCAGATACACTCTACAATAACCCTCATCAGATACACACTACAATAACCCTCATCAGATACATTCTACAATAACCCTCACCAGATACACTACAATAACCCTCATCAGATACACTACAATAACCCTCATCAGATACACTACAATAACCCTCATCAGATACACTCTACAATAACCCTCATCAGATACACTACAATAACCCTCATCAGATACACTACAATAACCCTCATCAGATACACTCTACAATAACCCTCATCAGATACACTACAATAACCCTCATCAGATACATTCTACAATAACCCTCATCAGATACACTCTACAATAACCCTCATCAGATACACACTACAATAACCCTCATCAGATACATTCTACAATAACCCTCATCAGATACACTACAATAACCCTCATCAGATACACTACAATAACCCTCATCAGATACACTACAATAACCCTCATCAGATACACTCTACAATAACCCTCATCCGATACACTACAATAACCCTCATCAGATACACTCTACAATAACCCTCATCAGATACACACTACAATAACCCTCATCAGATACATTCTACAATAACCCTCATGAGATACACTACAATAACCCTCATCAGATACACTACAATAACCCTCATCAGATACACTACAATAACCCTCATCAGATACACTCTACAATAACCCTCATCAGATACACTACAATAACCCTCATCAGATACACTACAATAACCCTCATCCGATACACTACAATAACCCTCATCAGATACACTCTACAATAGCCCTCATCAGATACACTACAATAACCCTCATCAGATACACTACAATAACCCTCATCAGATACACTCTACAATAACCCTCATCAGCTACACTACAATAACCCTCATCAGATACACTCTACAATAACCCTCATCAGATACACTACAATAACCCTCATCAGATACACTCTACAATAACCCTCATCAGATACACTCTACAATAACCCTCATCAGATACACTACAATAACCCTCATCAGATACACTCTACTATAACCCTCATCAGATACACTCTACAATAACCCTCATCAGATACACTACAATAATCCTCGTCAGATACCATCTACAATAACCCTCATCAGATACACTCTACAATAACCCTCATCAGATACACTCTACAATAACCCTCATCAGATACACTCTACAATAGCCCTCATCAGATACACTCTACAATAACCCTCATCAGATACACTCTACAATAACCCTCATCAGATACACTCTACAATAACCCTCATCAGATACACTACAATAACCCTCATCAGATACACTACAATAACCCTCATCAGATACACTCTACAATAACCCTCATCAGATACACTCTACAATAACCCTCATCAGATACACTCTACAATAACCCTCATCAGATACACTCTACAATAACCCTCATCAGATACACTACAATAATCCTCATCAGATACACTACAATAACCCTCATCAGATACACTCTACAATAACCCTCATCAGATACACTCTACAATAACCCTCATCAGATACACTCTACAATAACCCTCATCAGATACACTCTACAATAACCCTCATCAGATACACTACAATAACCCTCATCAGATACACTCTACAATAACCCTCATTAGATACACACTACAATAACCCTCATCAGATACACTACAATAACCTTCATCAGATACACTCTACAATAACCCTCATTAGATACACTACAATAACCCTCATCAGATACACTCTACAATAACCCTCATCAGATACACTACAATAACCCTAATCAGATACACTCTACAATAACCCTCATCAGATACACTACAATAACCCTAATCAGATACACTCTACAATAACCCTCATCAGATACACTACAATAACCTTCATCAGATACACTCTACAATAACCCTCATCAGATACACTCTACAATAACCCTCATCAGATACACTATAATAACCCTCATCAGATACACTACAATAACCCTCATCAGATACACTATAATAACCCTCATCCGATACACTACAATAACCCTCATCAGATACACTCTACAATAACCCTCATCAGATACACTCTACAATTATCCTCATCAGATACACTCTACAATAACCCTCATCAGATACACTACAATAACCCTCATCAGATACACTCTACAATAACCCTCATCAGATACACTACAATAACCCTCATCAGATACACTACAATAACCCTCATCAGATACACTACAATAACCCTCATCAGATACACTCTACAATAACCATCATCAGATACACTCTACAATAAACCTCATCAGATACACTCTACAATAACCCTCATCAGATACACTACAATAACCCTCATCCGATACACTACAATAACCCTCATCAGATACACTACAATAACCCTCAATATATACACTCTACAATAACCCTCATTAGATACACTCTACAATAACCCTCATCAGATACACTACAATAACCCTCATCAGATACACTACAATAACCCTCATCAGATACACACTACAATAACCCTCATCAGATATACTACAATAACCCTCATTAGATACACTCTACAATAACCCTCATCAGATACACTACAATAACCCTCATCAGATACACTCTACAATAACCCTCATCAGATACACTCTACAATAACCCTCATCAGATACACTACAATAACCCTCATCAGATACACTACAATAACCCTCATCAGATACACTACAATAACCCTCATCAGATACACTACAATAACCCTCATCAGATACACTCTACAATAACCCTCATCAGATACACTACAATAACCCTCATCAGATACACTCTACAATAACCCTCATCAGATACACTACAATAACCCTCATCAGATACACTCTACAATAACCCTTAACAGATACACTCTACAATAACCCTCATCAGATACACTACAATAACCTTCATCAGATACACTACAATAACCTTCATCAGATACACTCTACAATAACCCTCATCAGATACACTCTACAATAACCCTCATCAGATACACTACAATAACCCTCATCAGATACACTACAATAACCCTCATTAGATACACTCTACAATAACCCTCATCAGATACACTACAATAACCCTCATCAAATACACTCTACAATAACCCTCATCAGATACACTCTACAATAACCCTCATCAGATACACTACAATAACCCTCATCAGATACACTCTACAATAACCCTCATCAGATACACTACAATAACCCTCATCAAATACACTCTACAATAACCCTCATCAGATACACTCTACAATAACCCTCATCAGATACACTACAATAACCCTCATTAGATACACTCTACAATAACCCTCATCAGATACACTACAATAACCCTCATCAAATACACTCTACAATAACCCTCATCAGATACATTCTACAATAACCCTCATCAGATACACTACAATAACCCTCATGAGATACACTCTACAATAACCCTCATCAGATACACTCTACAATAACCCTCATCAGATACACTACAATAACCCTCATCAGATACACTACAATAACCCTCATCAGATGCACTCTACAATAACTCTCATCAGATACACTACAATAACCCTCATCAGATACACTACAATAACCCTCATCAGATACACTACAATAACCCTCATCAGATACACTACAATAACCCTCATCAGATACACTACAATAACCCTCATTAGATACACTACAATAACCCTCATTAGATACACTCTACAATAACCCTCATCAGATACACTACAATAACCCTCATCAAATACACTCTACAATAACCCTCATCAGATACACTACAATAACCCTCATCAGATACACTACAATAACCCTCATTAGATACACTCTAAAATAACCCTCATCAGATACACTACAATAACCCTCATCAGATACACTACAATAACCCTCATTAGATACACTCTACAATAACCCTCATCAGATACACTACAATAACCCTCATCAAATACACTCTACAATAACCCTCATCAGATACACTCTACAATAACCCTCATCAGATACACTACAATAACCCTCATCAGATACACTCTACAATAACCCTCATCAGATACACTCTACAATAACCCTCATCAGATACACTACAATAACCCTCATCAGATACACTACAATAACCCTCATCAGATACACTCTACAATAACCCTCATCAGATACACTACAATAACCCTCATCAGATACACTACAATAACCCTCATCAGATACACTACAATAACCCTCATCAGATACGCTACAATAACCCTCATCAGATACACTCTACAATAACCCTCATCAGATACACTACAATAACCCTCATCAGATACATTCTACAATATTATCGGGGGTGGCATACGATTGACAATTAACTATATAAAATATCGGGGGTGACATACGGTTGACAATTAACTATGAAAAATATCGGGGGTGACATACGGTTGACAATTAACTATATAAAATATCGGGGGTGACATATGGTTGACAATTAACTATATAAAATATCGGGGGTGACATACGATTGACAATTAACTATATAAAATATCGGGGATGACATACGATTGACAATTAACTATATAAAATATCGGGGGTGACATACGGTTGACAATTAACAATATAAAATATCGGGGGTGACATACGGTTGACAATTAACTATATAAAATATCGGGGGTGACATACGGTTGACAATTAACTATATAAAATATCGAGGGTGACATATGGTTGACAATTAACTATGTAAAATATCGGAGGTGACATACGATTGACAATTAACTATATATATTATCGGGGGTGACATACGATTGACAATTAACTATATAAAATATCGGGGGTGACATACGGTTGACAATTAACTACATAAAATATCGGGGGTGACATACGATTGACAATTAATTATATAAAATATCGGGGGTGACATACGATTGACAATTAACTATATATATTATCGGGGGTGACATACGATTGACAATTAACTATATAAAATATCGGGGGTGACATACGGTTGACAGTTAACTACATAAAATATCGGGGGTGACATACGATTGACAATTAACTATATAAAATATCGGGGGTGACATACGGTTGACAATTAACTAAATAAAATATCGGGGGTGACAACCGACGAACAATTAACTAAATAAAATATCGAGGGTGACATACGATTGACAATTAACTAAATAAAATATCGGGGGTGACATACGATTGACAATTAACTATATAAAATATCGGGGGTGGCATACGATTGACAATTAACTATATAAAATATCGGGGGTGACATACGGTTGACAATTAACTATGAAAAATATCGGGGGTGACATACGGTTGACAATTAACTATATAAAATATCGGGGGTGACATATGGTTGACAATTAACTATATAAAATATCGGGGGTGACATACGATTGACAATTAACTATATAAAATATCGGGGATGACATACGATTGACAATTAACTATATAAAATATCGGGGGTGACATACGGTTGACAATTAACAATATAAAATATCGGGGGTGACATACGGTTGATAATTAACTATATAAAATATCGGGGGTGACATACGGTTGACAATTAACTATATAAAATATCGAGGGTGACATATGGTTGACAATTAACTATATATATTATCGGGGGTGACATACGGTTGACAATTAACTATGTAAAATATCGGTTGTGACATACGGTTGACAATTAACTATATAAAATATCGGGTGTGACATACGGTTGACAATTAACGATATAAAATATCGGGTGTGACATACGGCTGACAATTAACTATATAAAATATCGGGGATGACATACGTCAGAGAACGATTGAAATCTTACCCTTGGATGTCTGAGATATCTCGATCTTGACCTGTCACCGGTGTTAGATTCTATTATTCTGATTCCGAGACAACAAGTCTTTGCTCTTTACCTTTAATGCTTCTTTACCCTTTATCCTTCTCGGGGAAGCAACAAATACTAATTTTCTAGTCTTTGGCTTGACCAGAACAGTGCTCGAACCCACGATTTTCAACACTCGAGGCGAGGACGCTATCCATTACCACGATCTACAACACTCGAGGCGAGGACGCTATCCATCACCACGATCTACAACACTCGAGGCGAGCACGCTATCCATCACCACGATCTACAACACTCGAGGCGAGCACGCTATCCATCACCACGATCTACAACACTCGAGGCGAGGACGCTATCCATCACCACGATCTACAACACTCGAGGCGAGCACGCTATCCATCACCACGATCTACAACACTCGAGGCGAGCACGCTATCCATCACCACGATCTACAACACTCGAGGCGAGCACGCTATCCATTACCACGATCTACAACACTCGAGGCGAGGACGCTATCCATCACCACGATCTACAACACTCGAGGCGAGCACGCTATCCATCACCACGATCTACAACACTCGAGGCGAGCACGCTATCCATCACCACGATCTACAACACTCGAGGCGAGCACGCTATCCATCACCTCGATCTACAACACTCGAGGCGAGCACGCTATCCATCACCACGATCTACAACACTCGAGGCGAGGACGCTATCCATTACCACGATCTACAACACTCGAGGCGAGCACGCTATCCATCACCACGATCTACAACACTCGAGGCGAGGACGCTATCCATCACCACGATCTACAACACTCGAGGCGAGCACGCTATCCATCACCACGATCTACAACACTCGAGGCGAGGACGCTATCCATTACCACGATCTACAACACTCGAGGCGAGGACGCTATCCATCACCACGATCTACAACACTCGAGGCGAGCACGCTATCCATCACCACGATCTACAACACTCGAGGCGAGGACGCTATCCATTACCACGATCTACAACACTCGAGGCGAGCACGCTATCCATCACCACGATCTACAACACTCGAGGCGAGCACGCTATCCATCACCACGATCTACAACACTCGAGGCGAGCACGCTATCCATCACCACGATCTACAACACTCGAGGCGAGGACGCTATCCATTACCACGATCTACAACACTCGAGGCGAGCACGCTATCCATTACCACGATCTACAACACTCGAGGCGAGGACGCTATCCATCACCACGATCTACAACACTCGAGGCGAGCACGCTATCCATTACCACGATCTACAACACTCGAGGCGAGGACGCTATCCATCACCACGATCTACAACACTCGAGGCGAGGACGCTATCCATCACCACGATCTACAACACTCGAGGCGAGCACGCTATCCATCACCACGATCTACAACACTCGAGGCGAGCACGCTATCCATCACCACGATCTACAACACTCGAGGCGAGCACGCTATCCATCACCACGATCTACAACACTCGAGGCGAGGACGCTATCCATCACCACGATCTACAACACTCGAGGCGAGCACGCTATCCATTACCACGATCTACAACACTCGAGGCGAGGACGCTATCCATCACCACGATCTACAACACTCGAGGCGAGCACGCTATCCATCACCACGATCTACAACACTCGAGGCGAGCACGCTATCCATCACCACGATCTACAACACTCGAGGCGAGGACGCTATCCATTACCACGATCTACAACACTCGAGGCGAGCACGCTATCCATCACCACGATCTACAACACTCGAGGCGAGCACGCTATCCATCACCACGATCTACAACACTCGAGGCGAGCACGCTATCCATCACCACGATCTACAACACTCGAGGCGAGGACGCTATCCATTACCACGATCTACAACACTCGAGGCGAGCACGCTATCCATCACCACGATCTACAACACTCGAGGCGAGGACGCTATCCATCACCACGATCTACAACACTCGAGGCGAGCACGCTATCCATCACCACGATCTACAACACTCGAGGCGAGCACGCTATCCATTACCACGATCTACAACACTCGAGGCGAGGACGCTATCCATCACCACGATCTACAACACTCGAGGCGAGCACGCTATCCATTACCACGATCTACAACACTCGAGGCGAGGACGCTATCCATCACCACGATCTACAACACTCGAGGCGAGGACGCTATCCATCACCACGATCTACAACACTCGAGGCGAGGACGCTATCCATCACCACGATCTACAACACTCGAGGCGAGCACGCTATCCATCACCACGATCTACAACACTGGAGGCGAGCACGCTATCCATCACCACGATCTACAACACTCGAGGCGAGCACGCTATCCATCACCACGATCTACAACACTCGAGGCGAGGACGCTATCCATCACCACGATCTACAACACTCGAGGCGAGCACGCTATCCATTACCACGATCTACAACACTCGAGGCGAGGACGCTATCCATCACCACGATCTACAACACTCGAGGCGAGCACGCTATCCATCACCACGATCTACAACACTCGAGGCGAGGACGCTATCCATTACCACGATCTACAACACTCGAGGCGAGCACGCTATCCATCACCACGATCTACAACACTCGAGGCGAGGACGCTATCCATCACCACGATCTACAACACTCGAGGCGAGCACGCTATCCATCACCACGATCTACAACACTCGAGGCGAGCACGCTATCCATTACCACGATCTACAACACTCGAGGCGAGGACGCTATCCATCACCACGATCTACAACACTCGAGGCGAGCACGCTATCCATTACCACGATCTACAACACTCGAGGCGAGGACGCTATCCATCACCACGATCTACAACACTCGAGGCGAGGACGCTATCCATCACCACGATCTACAACACTCGAGGCGAGGACGCTATCCATCACCACGATCTACAACACTCGAGGCGAGCACGCTATCCATCACCACGATCTACAACACTCGAGGCGAGCACGCTATCCATCACCACGATCTACAACACTCGAGGCGAGCACGCTATCCATCACCACGATCTACAACACTCGAGGCGAGGACGCTATCCATCACCACGATCTACAACACTCGAGGCGAGCACGCTATCCATTACCACGATCTACAACACTCGAGGCGAGGACGCTATCCATCACCACGATCTACAACACTCGAGGCGAGCACGCTATCCATCACCACGATCTACAACACTCGAGGCGAGCACGCTATCCATCACCACGATCTACAACACTCGAGGCGAGGACGCTATCCATCACCACGATCTACAACACTCGAGGCGAGCACGCTATCCATCACCACGATCTACAACACTCGAGGCGAGCACGCTATCCATCACCACGATCTACAACACTCGAGGCGAGCACGCTATCCATCACCACGATCTACAACACTCGAGGCGAGCACGCTATCCATCACCACGATCTACAACACTCGAGGCGAGCACGCTATCCATCACCACGATCTACAACACTCGAGGCGAGCACGCTATCCATCACCACGATCTACAACACTCGAGGCGAGCACGCTATCCATCACCACGATCTACAACACTCGAGGCGAGCACGCTATCCATCACCACGATCTACAACACTCGAGGCGAGCACGCTATCCATCACCACGATCTACAACACTCGAGGCGAGCACGCTATCCATCACCACGATCTACAACACTCGAGGCGAGCACGCTATCCATCACCACGATCTACAACACTCGAGGCGAGCACGCTATCCATCACCACGATCTACAACACTCGAGGCGAGCACGCTATCCATTACCACGATCTACAACACTCGAGGCGAGGACGCTATCCATCACCACGATCTACAACACTCGAGGCGAGCACGCTATCCATCACCACGATCTACAACACTCGAGGCGAGGACGCTATCCATTACCACGATCTACAACACTCGAGGCGAGCACGCTATCCATCACCACGATCTACAACACTCGAGGCGAGCACGCTATCCATCACCACGATCTACAACACTCGAGGCGAGCACGCTATCCATCACCACGATCTACAACACTCGAGGCGAGGACGCTATCCATTACCACGATCTACAACACTCGAGGCGAGCACGCTATCCATCACCACGATCTACAACACTCGAGGCGAGCACGCTATCCATCACCACGATCTACAACACTCGAGGCGAGCACGCTATCCATCACCACGATCTACAACACTCGAGGCGAGCACGCTATCCATCACCACGATCTACAACACTCGAGGCGAGCACGCTATCCATCACCACGATCTACAACACTCGAGGCGAGCACGCTATCCATCACCACGATCTACAACACTCGAGGCGAGCACGCTATCCATTACCACGATCTACAACACTCGAGGCGAGCACGCTATCCATCACCACGATCTACAACACTCGAGGCGAGCACGCTATCCATCACCACGATCTACAACACTCGAGGCGAGCACGCTATCCATCACCACGATCTACAACACTCGAGGCGAGCACGCTATCCATTACCACGATCTACAACACTCGAGGCGAGCACGCTATCCATCACCACGATCTACAACACTCGAGGCGAGTACGCTATCCATCACCACGATCTACAACACTCGAGGCGAGCACGCTATCCATTACCACGATCTACAACACTCGAGGCGAGCACGCTATCCATCACCACGATCTACAACACTCGAGGCGAGCACGCTATCCATTACCACGATCTACAACACTCGAGGCGAGCACGCTATCCATCACCACGATCTACAACACTCGAGGCGAGTACGCTATCCATCACGCCACTAATGCTGTTCCTAAAGTTTGACATTTCATATAAATGCAAAATATATATAATTTGAGAATTTCGTAGTGACATTAATTCAAATTTAACTTACAGATCCCATATTCATTGTTGTCATCCTTTGTATGGTATTCACCGAAGTCAATCACGTCTTTCGTCTCCCTGTCATCTGGCCAATTGTTTTCAGCCATATCTTAAATTAACCAAAGTAAAATTTATATATGTTATACATTTCATTTTGTCGTTTTACAATATAGAATTATTCAATTATGCACCACTTGTTAAGAGTGTCGCAATGTCGCACCGTAAACACCAAAGGCAATTATGTTGGATTAATTTAACACTCGTGCGAACATAATACGCAAAAAATTAAGTCGGTTATTAAAATTTTTTACATCTTGGAAAGTGATGTATAATGATCATAATGCACTGATTTGAAAATAAACAATAACATAATTTGATATATATTGTTGTTGTTAGAATAGAATCACAATGATTATAATAAGGGTAATAACAAAATTACCCAACTCCGAACAATCTGCCAAAGGGAAAATAAAAACGCATAAGTATATAAACAGACAAAATCAGTCAACAACCGGAAAACTGAAACCCGTAATGACCCTGAATTGATACAGGCATTTCTAAAGAAATTGTGGGTTGAATCAGATTTTAAAGCGCCAAACATCCCGCTTTCATTACGGCTCAAATGTTCTGGTTGTCACTATAACAGTATTTATAACAATACTGGAACAAAATAGGTAAAATAATCTTTTACCGAAAGAAAAATACAACGATATCAAGGCATGCATAATGCACAGACACTGTGTCAATAATGACACACATACAACAGACACGGCGTCAATAATTACACACGTACAGCAGACACGGCATCAATAATGACACACATACATCAAACACGGCATCAATGACACACGTACAACAAACACGGCATCAATAATGACACACGTACAACAGACACGGAATCAATAATGACACACGTACAACAGACATGGCATCAATAATGACACACGTACAACAAACACGGCATCAATAATGACACACGTACAACAGTCACGGCATCAATAATGACACACATACAACAGACACGGCATCAATAATGACACACGTACAGCAGACACGGAATCAATAATGACACAAGTACAACAGAACACGGCATCAATAATGACACACGTACAACAGACACTGTGTCAATAATGACACACGTACAACAGACACTGTGTCAATAATGACACACACACAACAGAAACAACGTACAACAGAAATATCATCAACAGAAGCAATAATGACACACGTATGTCATACACGGCATCAATAATGAAACATACAATAAACACGGCAACAATAATGACACACGTACAACAGAAATATCGTCAATAATGATACATACAACAGACACGGAAACAATAATAACACACGTAAGTCTTACACAACATCAATAATGACACACGTATAACAGACACTGTGTCAATAATGGCACATGTACATGAGGCACTGTGTCAATAATGACACACGTACAACAGACACAGTGTCAATAATGACACACGTACAATAGACATTGTGTCAATAATGACACACGTACAACAGACACTGTGTCAATAATGACACATGTACAACAGGCACTGTGTCAATAATGACACACGTACAACAGACACAGCATCAATATTGGCCCAGGTATAGCACACACTGTGTCAATAATGACACATGTACAAGAGACACTGCGTCAATAATGACACTCGTACAACAGACACGGCATCAATAATGACACACGTACAACAGACACGGCATCAATACTGACACACGTACATCAGACACTGTGTCAATAATGGCACACATACAACAGACACTGTGTCAATAATGACACACGTACAGCAGACACTGTGTCAATAATGACACACGTACAACAGACACGGCATCAATAATGGCACAGGGATAACATACACTGTGTCAATGATGACACATATACAAGAGACACTGCGTCAATAATGACACACGTACAACAGACACTGTGTCAATAAAGACACACGTACAACAGACACGGCGCCAATAATGACACACATATATCAAAGCCAGAAGTAATAATGACACACGTATGTCATACACGGCATCAATAATCAAACATACAATAGAAACGGCAACAATAATGACACACGTACAGCAGACATGGCATCAATAATGACACACATACATCAAACATGGCGTCAATAGTGACACACGCACAACAGACACCATCAGTAATGACACATATACAACAGACACGGCATCAATAATGACACACGTACACTGTGTCAATAATGACACATGTACAAGAGACACTGCGTCAATAATGACACACTTACAATATACACTGTGTCAATAATGACACACGTACAGCAGACACTGTGTCAATAATGACACACGTACAACAGACACGGCATCAATAATGGCACAGGTATAGCATACACTGTGTCAATAATGACACACGTACAAGAGACACTGCGTCAATAATGACACACGTACAACAGACACTGTGTCAATAATGACACACGCACAACAGACACAGCGTCAATAATGACAAATACAACATACACGGAAACAATAATGACACACATATATCAAGGCCAGAAGTAATAATGACACACGTATGTCATACACGGCATCAATAATGACACATACAATAGACATCATCAATAATGACACACGTACAGCAGATATGGCATCAATAATGACACATGTACATCAGACACGGTGTCAATAATGACACACGCACCACAGACACCATCAATAATGAAACATACAATAGACACGGCAACAATAATGAAATATACAATAGACACGGCATCAATAATGAAGCATACAAAAGACACGGAAACAATAATGACACACGTACAGCAGAAATATCATCAATAATGATACATACAACAGACACGGAAACAATAATGACACACGTACAGCAGAAATATCATCAATAATGATACATACAACAGACACGGAAGCAATAATGACACACGTATGTCATATACGGCATCAATAATGCAACACGTACAACAGACATGGCATCAATAATGACACACATACAACAGAAATATCATCAATAATGATACATACAACAGACACGGAAACAATAATGACACACGTATGTCATATACGACATCAATAATGACTCACGTACAACAGAAACGGCATCAATAATGACACACATACAACAGAAATATCATCAATAATGATACATACAACAGACACGGAAACAATAATGACTCACGTATGTCATATACGACATCAATAATGACACACGTACAACAGAAATATCATCAATAATGACACACGTACAACAGAAATATCATCAATAATGACACACGTACAACAGAAATATCATCAATAATGACACACGTACAACAGAAATATCATCAATAATGACACACGTACAACAGAAATATCATCAATAATGATACATACAACAGACACGGAAACAATAATGACACACGTATGTCATACACGGCATCAATAATGAAACATACAATAGACATGGCATCAATAATGACACACGTACATCAAACACAGCGTCAATAATGACACACGTACAACAGACATCATCAATAATGACACATACAACAGACATGGAAACAATAATGATACACGTACAGCAGACATGGCATCAATAATGACACATGTACATCAAACACGGCGTCAATAATGACACGCGTAGCAGACATCATCAATAATGACACAATTACAGCAGACACGGTATCAATAATGACACACGCACAACAGAAATATCATCAATAATGACACACGTACAACAGACACGGTATCAATAATGACACACGTACAATAGAAATATCATCAATGATGACACACGTACAACAGAAATATCATCAATAATGACACACGTACAACAGACACGGTATCAATAATGACACACGTACAACAGAAATATCATCAATAATGATACATACAACAGACACGGAAACAATAATGACACACGTATGTCTTACACAGCATCAATAATGACACACGTACAACAGACACGGTATCAATAATGACACACGTACAACAGTCACGGCATCAGTAATAGTACACGTACAACAGACACGGCATCAATAATGATACACGTGCAACAGAACACGGAATCAATAATGACACACGTACAACAGACACGGCATCAATAATGACACACGTACAGTAGACACGAATCAATAATGACACACGTACAACAGACACGGCATCAATAATGACACACGTACAGCAGACACGGCATCAATAATGACACACGTGCAGCAGACACGGCATCAATACTGACACATGTACAACAGAAATATCATCAATAATGATACATACAACAGACACGGAAACAATAATGACACACGTATGTCTTACACAGCATCAATAATGACACACGTACAACAGACACGGTATCAATAATGACACACGTACAACAGTCACGGCATCAGTAATAGTACACGTACAACAGACACGGCATCAATAATGATACACGTGCAACAGAACACGGAATCAATAATGACACACGTACAACAGACACGGCATCAATAATGACACACGTACAGTAGACACGAATCAATAATGACACACGTACAACAGACACGGCATCAATAATGACACACGTACAGCAGACACGGCATCAATATTGACACACGTACAACAGACACGGCATCAATAATGACACACGTACAACAGACACGGCATCAATAATGACACACATACAACAGACACGGCATCAATAATGACACACGTACAACAGACACCATCAATAATGACACACGTACAACAGACACGGCATCAATAATGACACACGTACAGCAGACACGAATCAATAATGACACACGTACAACAGACACGGCATCAATAATGACACACGTACAACAGACACGGCATCAATAATGACACACGCAGAACAGACACGGCATCAATAATGACACACGCAGAACAGACACCGCATCAATAATGACTCATTTGCAACAGACCACGGCATCAATAATGACACATGTAGAACAGTCATGACATCAATATTGACACACGTACAACAGATATGGCATCAATAATGACACACGTACAACAGACACGGCATCAATAATGACACACGTACAACAGACACGGCATCAATAATGACACATGTACAACAAACACGGCATCAATAATGACACACGTACAACAGACACGACATCAATAATGACACACGTACAACAGACACGGCATCACTAATGACACACATACAACAGACACGGAATCAATAATGACACACGTACAACAGACACGACATCAATAATGACACACGTACAACAAACACGGCATCAATAATGACACACGTACAACAAACACGGCATCAATAATGACACACGTACAACAGACACGGCATCAATAATGACACACGTACAACAGACACGACATCAATAATGACACATGTACAACAAACACGGCATCAATAATGACACACGTACAACAGACACGAATCAATAATGACACATGTACAACAGACACGGCATCAATAATGACACACGTACAACAGACACGGCATCAATAATGACACACGTACAACAGACACGGCATCAATAATGACACACGTACAACAGACACGGCATCAATACTGACACACGTACAGCAGACACTGTGTCAATAATGGCACACATACAACAGACACGGCATCAATAATGACACACGTACAACAAACACGGCATCAATAATGACACACGTACAACAGACACGGCATCAATAATGACACACGTACAACAGACACGACATCAATAATGACACATGTACAACAAACACGGCATCAATAATGACACACGTACAACAGACACGAATCAATAATGACACATGTACAACAGACACGGCATCAATAATGACACACGTACAACAGACACGGCATCAATAATGACACACGTACAACAGACACGGCATCAATAATGACACACGTACAACAGACACGGCATCAATAATGACACACGCAGAACAGACACGGCATCAATAATGACACACGCAGAACAGACACCGCATCAATAATGACTCATTTGCAACAGACCACGGCATCAATAATGACACATGTAGAACAGTCATGACATCAATATTGACACACGTACAACAGATATGGCATCAATAATGACACACGTACAACAGACACGGCATCAATAATGACACACGTACAACAGACACGGCATCAATAATGACACATGTACAACAAATACGGCATCAATAATGACACACGTACAACAGACACGACATCAATAATGACACACGTACAACAGACACGGCATCAATAATGACACACATACAACAGACACGGAATCAATAATGACACACGTACAACAGACACGACATCAATAATGACACACGTACAACAAACACGGCATCAATAATGACACACGTACAACAAACACGGCATCAATAATGACACACGTACAACAGACACGGCATCAATAATGACACACGTACAACAGACACGACATCAATAATGACACATGTACAACAAACACGGCATCAATAATGACACACGTACAACAGACACGAATCAATAATGACACATGTACAACAGACACGGCATCAATAATAACACACGTACAACAGACACGGCATCAATAATGACACACGTATAACAGACACGGCATCAATAATGACACACGTACAACAGACACGGCATCAATACTGACACACGTACATCAGACACTGTGTCAATAATGGCACACATACAACAGACACTGTGTCAATAATGACACACGTACAGCAGACACTGTGTCAATAATGACACACGTACAACAGACACGGCATCAATAATGGCACAGTGATAGCATACACTGTGTCAATGATGACACATATACAAGAGACACTGCGTCAATAATGACACACGTACAACAGACACTGTGTCAATAAAGACACACGTACAACAAACACGGCGCCAATAATGACACACATATATCAAAGCCAGAAGTAATAATGACACACGTATGTCATACACGGCATCAATAATCAAACATACAATAGAAACGGCAACAATAATGACACACGTACAGCAGACATGGCATCAATAATGACACACATACATCAAACATGGCGTCAATAGTGACACACGCACAACAGACACCATCAGTAATGACACATGTACAACAGACACGGCATCAATAATGACACACGTACACTGTGTCAATAATGACACATGTACAAGAGACACTGCGTGAATAATGACACACTTACAATAGACACTGTGTCAATAATGACACACGTACAGCAGACACTGTGTCAATAATGACACACGTAAAACAGACACGGCATCAATAATGGCACAGGTATAGCATACACTGTGTCAATAATGACACACGTACAAGAGACACTGCGTCAATAATGACACACGTACAACAGACACTGTGTCAATAATGACACACGCACAACAGACACAGCGTCAATAATGACAAATACAACATACACCGAAACAATAATGACACACATATATCAAGGCCAGAAGTAATAATGACACACGTATGTCATACACGGCATCAATAATGACACATACAATAGACATCATCAATAATGACACACGTACAGCAGATATGGCATCAATAATGACACATGTACATCAGACACGGTGTCAATAATGACACACGCACCACAGACACCATCAATAATGAAACATACAATAGACACGGCAACAATAATGAAATATACAATAGACACGACATCAATAATGAAGCATACAATAGACACGGAAACAATAATGACACACGTACAGCAGAAATATCATCAATAATGATACATACAACACACACGGAAACAATAATGACACACGTACAGCAGAAATATCATCAATAATGATACATACAACAGACACGGAAGCAATAATGACACACGTATGTCATATACGGCATCAATAATGCAACACGTACAACAGACATGGCATCAATAATGACACACATACAACAGAAATATCATCAATAATGATACATACAACAGACACGGAAACAATAATGACACACGTATGTCATATACGGCATCAATAATGACTCACGTACAACAGAAACGGCATCAATAATGACACACATACAACAGAAATATCATCAATAATGATACATACAACAGACACGGAAACAATAATGACACACGTATGTCATATACGACATCAATAATGACACACGTACAACAGAAATATCATCAATAATGACACACGTACAACAGAAATATCATCAATAATGACACACGTACAACAGAAATATCATCAATAATGACACACGTACAACAGAAATATCATCAATAATGACACACGTACAACAGAAATATCATCAATAATGATACATACAACAGACACGGAAACAATAACGACACACGTATGTCATACACGGCATCAATAATGAAACATACAATAGACATGGCATCAATAATGACACACGTACATCAAACACAGCGTCAATAATGACACGCGTAGCAGACATCATCAATAATGACACAATTACAGCAGACACGGTATCAATAATGACACACGCACAACAGAAATATCATCAATAATGACACACGTACAACAGACACGGTATCAATAATGACACACGTACAACAGACATCATCAATAATGACACATACAACAGACATGGAAACAATAATGATACACGTACAGCAGACATGGCATCAATAATGACACATGTACATCAAACACGGCGTCAATAATGACACGCGTAGCAGACATCATCAATAATGACACAATTACAGCAGACACGGTATCAATAATGACACACGCACAACAGAAATATCATCAATAATGACACACGTACAACAGACACGGTATCAATAATGACACACGTACAATAGAAATATCATCAATGATGACACACGTACAACAGAAATATCATCAATAATGACACACGTACAACAGACACGGTATCAATAATGACACACGTACAACAGAAATATCATCAATAATGATACATACAACAGACACGGAAACAATAATGATACACGTATGTCTTACACAGCATCAATAATGACACACGTACAACAGACACGGTATCAATAATGACACACGTACAACAGTCACGGCATCAGTAATAGTACACGTACAACAGACACGGCATCAATAATGATACACGTGCAACAGAACACGGAATCAATAATGACACACGTACAACAGACACGGCATCAATAATGACACACGTACAGTAGACACGAATCAATAATGACACACGTACAACAGACACGGCATCAATAATGACACACGTACAGCAGACACGGCATCAATAATGACACACGTACAACAGACACGGCATCAATAATGACACACGTACAACAGACACGGCATCAATAATGACACACGTACAACAGACACGGCATCAATAATGACACACGTACAACAGACACGGCATTAATAATGACACACGTACAACAGACACGGCATCAATAATGACACACGTACAACAGACACCATCAATAATGACACACGTACAACAGACACGGCATCAATAATGACACACGTACAGCAGACACGAATCAATAATGACACACGTACAACAGACACGGCATCAATAATGACACACGTACAACAGACACGGCATCAATAATGACACACGCAGAACAGACACGGCATCAATAATGACACACGCAGAACAGACACCGCATCAATAATGACTCATTTGCAACAGACCACGGCATCAATAATGACACATGTAGAACAGTCATGACATCAATATTGACACACGTACAACAGATATGGCATCAATAATGACACACGTACAACAGACACGGCATCAATAATGACACACGTACAACAGACACGGCATCAATAATGACACATGTACAACAAACACGGCATCAATAATGACACACGTACAACAGACACGACATCAATAATGACACACGTACAACAGACACGGCATCAATAATGACACACATACAACAGACACGGAATCAATAATGACACACGTACAACAGACACGACATCAATAATGACACACGTACAACAAACACGGCATCAATAATGACACACGTACAACAAACACGGCATCAATAATGACACACGTACAACAGACACGGCATCAATAATGACACATACAACAGACATGGAAACAATAATGATACACGTACAGCAGACATGGCATCAATAATGACACATGTACATCAAACACGGCGTCAATAATGACACGCGTAGCAGACATCATCAATAATGACACAATTACAGCAGACACGGTATCAATAATGACACACGCACAACAGAAATATCATCAATAATGACACACGTACAACAGACACGGTATCAATAATGACACACGTACAATAGAAATATCATCAATGATGACACACGTACAACAGAAATATCATCAATAATGACACACGTACAACAGACACGGTATCAATAATGACACACGTACAACAGAAATATCATCAATAATGATACATACAACAGACACGGAAACAATAATGATACACGTATGTCTTACACAGCATCAATAATGACACACGTACAACAGACACGGTATCAATAATGACACACGTACAACAGTCACGGCATCAGTAATAGTACACGTACAACAGACACGGCATCAATAATGATACACGTGCAACAGAACACGGAATCAATAATGACACACGTACAACAGACACGGCATCAATAATGACACACGTACAGTAGACACGAATCAATAATGACACACGTACAACAGACACGGCATCAATAATGACACACGTACAGCAGACACGGCATCAATAATGACACACGTACAACAGACACGGCATCAATAATGACACACGTACAACAGACACGGCATCAATAATGACACACGTACAACAGACACGGCATCAATAATGACACACGTACAACAGACACGGCATTAATAATGACACACGTACAACAGACACGGCATCAATAATGACACACGTACAACAGACACCATCAATAATGACACACGTACAACAGACACGGCATCAATAATGACACACGTACAGCAGACACGAATCAATAATGACACACGTACAACAGACACGGCATCAATAATGACACACGTACAACAGACACGGCATCAATAATGACACACGCAGAACAGACACGGCATCAATAATGACACACGCAGAACAGACACCGCATCAATAATGACTCATTTGCAACAGACCACGGCATCAATAATGACACATGTAGAACAGTCATGACATCAATATTGACACACGTACAACAGATATGGCATCAATAATGACACACGTACAACAGACACGGCATCAATAATGACACACGTACAACAGACACGGCATCAATAATGACACATGTACAACAAACACGGCATCAATAATGACACACGTACAACAGACACGACATCAATAATGACACACGTACAACAGACACGGCATCAATAATGACACACATACAACAGACACGGAATCAATAATGACACACGTACAACAGACACGACATCAATAATGACACACGTACAACAAACACGGCATCAATAATGACACACGTACAACAAACACGGCATCAATAATGACACACGTACAACAGACACGGCATCAATAATGACACACGTACAACAGACACGACATCAATAATGACACATGTACAACAAACACGGCATCAATAATGACACACGTACAACAGACACGAATCAATAATGACACATGTACAACAGACACGGCATCAATAATGACACACGTACAACAGACACGGCATCAATAATGACACACGTACAACAGACACGGCATCAATAATGACACACGCAGAACAGACACGGCATCAATAATGACACACGCAGAACAGACACGGCATCAATAATGACTCACGTACAACCTCTAATACAGAAATACATGACGGCTCACTTTCCTGACTTGGTACCCCTAGCACACAAATAGATGATGGCTCACGTTCCTGGCTTGGTACCTCTAACACACAAATACATGACGGCTCACTTTCCTGGCTTGATACCCCTAACACACTAATACATGACAGCTCACTTTCCTGACTTGATACCTCTAACACACAAATACATGACAGCTCACTGTCCTGGCTTGATATCCCTAACACACAAACACATGACCGCTCACATTCCTAGCTTGGTACCTCTAACACACAAATACATGACGGCTCACTTCCAGGCTTGGCAACATTCATTTCAATTGACAAAATTCGCGGGTTTAATCTAATATTATCGAAATATTGTTGAATGTGACTTTAAACACACATAACTCATAACTAAAGTTTTCTTTTAAGGATTAAACGTGTGTTCGCGACTAAATTATGCGTACTCCCATTTGTGCTTAAGAGCTACAAACCCCAATGGATTTGTTTGTGAATGTGAAGATGGTTACAGAAAGCATAAAACCGAGCAGGGTATTACCGGCTGCTCTGGTTGATAACAAAATCAATATTGACTGCCATTTGATATTGCTAATATAGGCCTTCATAAAGAGTCAGGCAATATATGTATTTATCTCTTTTATTATAATATTCTGGTACAGTGATTTGCAAAGCAAGTTTTCAGATACTAAAGGAGTTATCAGAAGACACAAATCTAAAAGAACGGATAATACAAAGGTTATTGGACTGGAGTACGTGAGCGCACTTCTACAGTACATGAGTTCACATGTGATTATTGGTTAGGACTGGAGCACATGGGCGCACTTCTACAGTACATGAGTTCACATGTGGTTATTGGTTAGGACTGGAGCACATGGGCGCACTTCTACAGTACATGAGTTCACACGTATTGTGGTGTTCAATCTCTAGTTGTCTGTGTAGTTTTGATCGATCATTGTTTGTCTTTTTGTTCTTCTTTTTTTGGGGTCAAAATTAACCCAATTTGCATATCATGGACCTGTACGTGTCTTTTACCCCAATGATCTATTTTTATATTTTTATATCAGCCATGTTTGGACTTTTCGTATCATCACCGGATACAATCTTAGAACTAAACACACTAGAGGAGATTCGGGGAATGTTTGGTTAAAATGTTCCCAGTGGTTTCAGAGAAGATTTATTTAAAGAGTACGATGTAGACGACGGACACCAAATGATGACAAATGCTCACATGACCGTTAGAATCAGGAGAGCTGAGATATTTCCTGCACATACAAAAATAATTTAAAAAAAAAGAAAAAATTATTTATAAAGTGTTGATATTTTAACCACGTTCACTGATTATTGTTTCAAATTATTTACTTAAACTCATTAATTCAGAGACTATAATTTCCGGAAATCTCTGTAAATAATTGATTAATTCCCTGTAATTAAAAGTTAAAATTTAAAAGAAATTAAAGAAAATCAAACATTTGATAAAAACATGTGATAATTCAATTCTTGTAACAACGACAAATCTCACATTTCTTTCCATTAAACTGTTACAAATGAATATTAAAAAGCGGCCGTCGTAGTCGTGATCGTCTGGTAGTTGGATTAACAACTACATATGCAATCGGTGCCTATTACAACTAACGCTGTAAGTTCGAATCCCGCTCAGGCGAGGTCTACTCGATACAACATCATGTGATAAAGTGTGTCAGTGACTTTCAACCAGTCGGTGGGTTTCTCCGGGTACTCCGGTTTCCTCCACCAATAAAACTGACCGCTACTATATAGCTGAAAAATGTTTGCAAGTGGCGTTCAACACCATAACCCTAACCTCATAGCCCTGAATATTAAAATATTCGCTCAACATCAATTGTCTATCACAAACATTTGTCAACACAATTATATGCATACAACAGTTGACATAGTAATACCACACATGTTTCCCAATTTAGAATCAAAGTAGTTTGTTAATTTTAAAATTCCATGATTATTATCCTTTTTATTCTTTTTGAAGTTTATTTAATTCCCGTTTTACGTCAACACAAATCACACAACGTTAAATACAGAGATAACGTTGCCAATGTTGTTTACTACATACAACTTTCTGTAGTGTCTATTAAAACAACATGTTAATGGATATTTAATATTATGTTCCTCCTTCAGTATAATGTCTACAAATGTACCATCAGGTCTAAGTCTGTGTATGTTGTCAGAATAACGACCTACTATGTATACGTTGTCATGGTTATCTGTTGTTACACCCCATGCACCACGTAGATCAGGTGAGTTATAGGTAAATACTTCTTCACCATCAGGTTTTATACAATACAAAGAATCGCCAACAATGTAGCATAAGTTACCGCTACTACATATAGTAATATACCACGGTGTACGGTCTTCTGGCTTCGTTTTTATTTTACTAACTGGATGACCCTGGTGATCTAAGACGTGTATTAAACCTTTACAACCAATACATAAGTTAGTATTCGATACTGCCATTCCTCCATTTTTGGATCCAGTGATTTTTATTTCATTATATACCTTCTTTCTAACTATATCTATAAATTGTATGTAGTCACTGTTATCAGAAGACACCACAACCATATTAGTACCAGGTATTGTAGTTATATCATGTGTTGAATACTTGGTCTTGATCTTGTACTGGTACCGGTTGTAATCGTTGTGAACCAGTAGTCTGTAGTTACCCGTGTCACATAGTACTATCATGTCATTATCTATTACTGTAATGCCGTCTAAATTGACCTCGCCGCCATGCCGAGATTTGATGTCAATATCACAATAATGGATGAATGACGATATCTGATGTCTACCTAGAACTGCCATTTGTGACTGACGTTTTTTAACGGGAACAAGCGTAATCTCGCATGGATTTTCTACTATACTAATGGATCCGATTGATTTCATTGTATCGCACGGTTCGTTGGCTTCAAACTTAAAGGTTGAATATTTTGCCTTTTCTGTTAAAGTTGCTATTGTTTCTTCTATATCTGATAGATCTGCTTTTAAAGTTTGGGTTAGAAGAAATGCTTGCTTGTCAGATCCGTGTTTCTCTACATATTCACATGTATCTTTCTGCTTTATTATGTGTTCTTCAATCTGTTTCGTTTCAAACATTTCTTTTTGTACATTTTCCACAACTTTGTCTTTTTGTCTCTGTAGATTTTCTAATAAAGTCGTCTCAAGCGATTCTAAATAACTAATCCATCTTTGTTTTGCATGTGTGATTTTGTCTTTCACTTGTTTTATCTTTTTATTGAGACTTTCAATGTGTTCTCTCCTATCTTTGGTAAATTCATTAGCTGTTTTCAATGCATTGTTAATGAGCTTGACGGAATCTATGAAAGATTGTGATCCCTTAGCTCCCTTGGACGCTATATCTATGGACATCGCCTTTGCACATGTGCGATGGGACTCGACAAGACATTCCTTGCAGCAAATGACATCATGATCAATGCAGAAGTATTCGAATGGTAATTCATCATGCTCCAGACATGATTTGGCGGACATTTTGGTTTCGGTTGGTTTTTTAGATATATCAATAAGTTGATGACTTCGGGATATCTTCATGGCTTGATGGGTCTCTGTACAGTCCGTGCATAACGATTCCTCACAGTTAACACACCAACGGATAGCTATCTTCCTGTTACCTCGCTCATTACAAGGTTCACAAGGGTTACTAGCCATTACTCTGAAATAAATAGTTCATCGTTAAAATAGATTGAAGACAACGGGCGCAAAGGGATGACAATAGCTCGGACGACACTTGTAATATTCTGTACGCACATTATATTCATATGGCGTGCACATTATATTTATTTGGCACACACATTTCTCACTTTTGAGACAGACCAGTTCCTATTTTTAGCGATATGAGATTTTCTTTTCTCACCCCTTGGATAAAGTAGTCCGTTAGTTTAGGTGAAAAAGATTTTTCTATCTTACCCCGGCTCCAGGGTAAAACAAGCTACACGCCGTTTTTCCCGCACAATTGTTTTTCATTGTTGAATTAAAATGTCGATTTATAGTGTCTTGACAGTATTTTAAATACATTTCACAATAAAATACAATAAAATACAATTATTGTATTTATAAATATATTATAAATGCTACTACAACAGCGATAAATGCCTGGATTTTTTTTTATTTGACGTTGGTCAAAGGGAGGTAATTGTTTTTATTTACGTTAGTTACCTAACAAGGGAGAGTACTCTATATTTTCTCTACGTAAACAAATATTGAAAGAAATGAGAAAAAGAAGCAAACATCGTAAAAGGTGCAAGATTTTGTTATTGTAGAATCTATCACAAGTTTGTAAACTTTATTATTTTGAACCTCTTTAAAGTTGTAAAATGAACATCTTGTTTTATTTTATTACGTGGCATTTTGGTCCTGTGGCTGTGATACGGTGCGCAAATTAATGCACCAAACTACACAACAAGTAAACAAACATTGACACGGTAGAAAGGGGTGAGAAAAAGAGTCAAACACCGTAAAAGGTGCAAGATAGTAAAATCTGTGACACCCTCGGGTAAGATTTAAATCGTATTGGACTCGGACAAGCCTCGTCCGATACGATTTAAATCTTACCCTCGGGTGTCACAGATTTTACTATCTTGCACCTCTCCCGGTGTTAGACCCTATATTTCTCACTTTTGAGACAGACCAGTTCCTATTTTTAGCGATGTGAGATTTTCTTATCTTGCACTAGTGCAAGATAAAAAAAATCACGTGCGTTTTACCGGCAAATGCATGCTGTACAGTTTATGTCAACTGCCCCCCTCCCCCCGCCCCCCCATTCTCCTTGTCTTTCCTATTTAAAATAAACAATTAACCACGATTCTACTACATAAGCATTTTAACGATGTTTGATTCTTTTTTCAGGCTCTCTTCCAGTCAATGTTTGCTTACTTTGAGTAAATAATAGAGTGCTCTCCCTTGTTAGTAACTAACGTAAAGAAAGAAATTACCTCCCTTTGACCAAATTCAAAATATTTTTTTTACAGGTATTTATCTCTGTTGTAGGAACATTTATAATATATTTATTAAATACATTGTACTTTATGATGAAATACATTTGAAATACTGCCGAGATACGGTTGCATATGGATAAATCGAATATTTACTTCAGCAAAGGAAAAATAAATTGCGGGAAAACGCTCGATGGGATGTAAACAAAAAACAATTAGGTGCTTAGTGAGAAATAAAATCAAACACCGGAAAAAGTACAAGATAGGGAAATCTCCGACACCCTTGGGTAAGATTACAATTGTTCTCTAACTCGGCAAGCCTCGTAAAGAGAACGATTGAAATCTTACCCTCGGGTGTCGGAGATTTCCCTATCTTGTACTCTCCCTGGTGTTATATTCTATATATCTTGCACTAGTGCAAGACAAAAAAATCACGTGCGTTTTACCGGCAAATGCATGCTGTACAGTTTATGTCAACTGCCCCCCTAATTCTCCATGCTTTTCCTTTTTAACATAAACAATTCACTGGATATAAGTTTTCAATCTTTTATAAACACACAAATCCTAACAATCAGCCATATTATTACATAATAACCTTCACGCAATACACACAAAACTTTTTTGATCGACATGAAGGGGAAATAACTCACATTGTTTACATGATCTTCTGCTAAAAGTACATAGCTGTCAAAAAAACATGAAACTAAAAACAGCTGATAAAAGTGAGAAATAAAATCAAACACCGGCAAAAAGTGCATGACAGGGAAATCTCCGACACCCTCGGGTAAGATTTCACTCGTTCGCTGACTCGGCGAGCCTCGTCAGCGAACGATTGAAATCTTACACTTGGGTGTCGGAGATTTCCCTGTCTTGCACTTTTGCCGGTGTTAGATTCTATATATCTATGTTATGCGCACATTATATTTATATGATGCATACACACATTATAATTGCTGTTGCCGTAAATAATTGTTTGGTATTCGTATTGATTTGGTGCACACATTATATTAAGGTTCATCATAACACTTATCAAACTCAAATGGTGCACTCGATATGCCAATTGGATTTTATGAAAATTTCTTAGTGTCCTTCAATATGTTATTTGAAATCAAAAATGAATATAAAACATTAAGAGTTACTTGATATTTATATAAGATGTTGTTTTCACATAGACATCATACACGTCTAATAATGGGTTTAAAGTTCCCGGTTTTTCATAATTCAACATCATTGTTTTTAAAAGAATTCAGATCTTTTGCTTTGAATAAAAATCTGTAAATATTAATACCACAACATGATATTAATGGTATAGGCTAGCCACTCCCAGCATATATATATATATATATATATATATATATATATATATATATATATATATATTATATATATATATATATATATATATATATATATACCGTTATATAATTTGAAAATGTTGAAGAGATGCCTCAGAACTTGAAAACATTGTAAATATGGCGTACATTTTGCAACTTTTTCCACTTCTGATACAATTTTGAGGCATTCAAATACAACTTCTGACTATATAAACAGTGCTCATGCACTCGTTGAATATTGTAATAATCCAACTGTATAGCAAATAAAGAAAAAAAAAGAGAAAAATTCTATAAAAAAATAAATCATGACCATTCTGCCGCAGGTGACTTTGACGAATGCCAATGCTGCACAAGCCGTTTTGCATGCCTTTCTTTTAATGTTATACAAAGAATCACCCTATAGACTATTTTGACTATGTTTTTTCTACAATTTTTATTCATTTAAGACAATTTGTATTTCTTCTTTTGTCAATTTACAAATCGAACACATCCTTGAGACGTGTTAAAATGACCCTTAATTTGGCGTGCACTGTTTGATCAAATGAGCACGTTAAATACTTTTTACGCAGATCCTTATTTCTTTGTGCGGACATTTTATTATCTAGTTTCCACATTTTTTAATGTGCACATTGATTTTTTTTGGTGTGCAAATTATATCATCTGGTGAGAAAAATATGAATTTTGTGCGCACTTTATGATTACTTTGTGTGCGCATTTAATTATCTGGTGTGTTCCTTGTGTTTATTTTGTACGTACATCAGATCAATTTAGTGTGTACATCATATCAATTTAGTGTGTACATCAGATCAATTTAGTGTGTACATCATATCAATTTAGTGTGTACATCATATCAATTTAGTGTGTACAGCATATCAATTTAGTGTGTACATCAGATCAATTTAGTGTGTACAGCATATCAATTTAGTGTGTACATCAGATCAATTTAGTGTGCACATCATATCAATTTAGTGTGCACATCATAGCTATTTTTAACACGCGCTATCTTATTTTGCGCACACATTAAATTTATTTGGGGGACACAAACGATAACTTGGTTGCATATTATATTATTTTTTTGCGCATATTATGATTATTTGTTCAGCACATTGTTTTATTTGTTACATATAATATATGTAGTTGTAAAATATTGTATTTATTTGGTGCACATATTATTATTACTTTGTGTGCACTTTACATCATTTGGTAACACATTATATTTATTTGTTTGGCATAATATATAATTTATTATCCGGTTTATGCATATGATGTATGTGCACTTGGTGCACGGATTATATGTATTTAGTGGGCACATCATATAATTTTGATTGACAAATAACATATCTGGTGCGTAACAAAATAAATTTATTATGCGTATATTCTGTTATTTGTATATATACTATATATTTGGTGAGCTTGTTATATTATCTGGTAAACAAATTATAATTACTATATGTGCGCACTATATTTATCCGACCTTCTCATACTAGATACTTGTGCGCGCATTATATTTTTTTTTTATCAAATCATATTTCTTTGATGCGTACATTATGATTATTTGCTATGCATGTTATCATTACTTTGCGTGCACATTTATTTGGTGCATACTGGAAACCTAATTGGCACGAACCGCATCAGTGACGTAATGGCTAGCGCTCTCGCATCGAGTGCGGTAGATCGTTTGTTCGAGCCCCTGTCTGGTAAAACCAAAGACAATACAATTGGTATGTGTTGCTTCTCCGCTAAACATACAGCATTAAGGAGAAAGAGCAAAGACTGGTTGGCTCGGATTCATGATAATGTGTCCGAGTGGGGCGACATGACTATCCACGGACTCTTGTTTCAGTGAACTAGCACTATTAAACTCCAACTTGGCATGTTGATTTATTACAATGCGGACCTCACTCACTCACTCA